>JABUQX010130952.1:0-24026 GCA_015478945.1 Trachelipus rathkii | reverse complement strand
TGGATATATGCCATGAAACTAAAATATCAATATTGGCAAATCCAAGATTCAAGTTATAGTGGTTGACATTTAACAGTGTCATCAATACTACCGAAATGAAAAAGTCCAAGAAATGCTGGTGAATTCTATAAAGGCCCTCAAAGAAAATAGCCCGAAAAGCATGACTGATATTGCAGTTTCTGAAAGTAGTAACGATGATTTTTTTTTATTATGAAATATCAGCTGGCACTACCACGACTACAAGCGAAGATTCGATGGAAATGGAGGTTCTTATACATTTTGCCGAATCAAACAAAATCTTCACTGGAATCTCTACGTTAGTTTTCAGGTGTTTTGCAGTTTTTTCTTTAAAATACAACACCACTACCATCATCAGCACCAGTAGAAAGACTCTTCAGTTTGGCCGGTCATATTCACTCTCCTAAAAAAGGAAGACTGTCTGATGAAATGTTTAGCAGTTTGGTATTTTTAAAAGAAAATTCACTGTATGAGTAAAATCAGGTTTCCTAACCGTTTTGCTATCTCATCATTTTCTCTAACAGTTGTAGAGCTTATATATATATATATATATATATATATATAGTTATATATATATATATATATATATATATATATATATATATTACATATGTATATATATTATTATATATATATATATCGCGTATATATATTATATATATACATATATATTATTATTATATATACATATATATATATTATTGTTATTATATATATTATTATTGTTATTGCTTTATCAGCATATATATTATTATTATTATTATATTATATTATTATAGCATATATTATTATTGTTATTATTATTATTTAGCATATATATATATATTAGCTATTACACGTACATATATATTATTATATATATATTATTATATATGTTGGTTATTATATATATTAAGGTTATATATATTAATGCTATAAATTAATATATTAGCATACAATATATATTATTATTATTTATATTTATATATTTATTTATATATATATATATATATATATATATATATATATATATATATATATATATATATATATATATATATATATATATATATATATATATATATACCCACCACAATCACTACATCACTAAAAGATAATTCCACCAAAATTCGATCCTTCACCATAATGATCAACAAAAAGCCACATAACAATAAACCTCAACATTCCACATCACACCTCACCACACTGCCCCAGAAGCTACACACCAAATCTCACCCCTATCTCAAACCTTCCAAACCTCATAATATGAGGTAATTTTAACGCACATCACCCAATATGGTACAAAGCCCAAAGGCCAGACCAAAGAGGAATTCACTTAATATCAAATCTAGTTCATTTAAACTTCCTCAACAATAAAAACTTCCACACTAGAATTCCACCACAAACAAAACAATCAAATACATCCCCAGACCTAACAGTATGCTCTCCAAATCTTCACTCAAAACTTCAATGGTTAACACAAATTGACTCCAACCACCTTCTCATAATCACAAAATACCAAACTACCAACAAATCCCAACCACACTTTTAGGAAAACCAACAAAAAAAAAAAAAAAAAACAGATTGGACCAAATTCTCAGAATACATAGAAAATAATACACAATCAATAACAATCTGAAATACCACAACACTAAACACACTTTAATAATTCAAAAAGCAAAAACCTAAATAAATCTCGGGGGTACAGCACAAACTACAACCCTACACACACACCCGAAATCTCAAACATGATTAAACAACGAAACCTACTCAAAAAATCAGCACAGCAAACGCAACAAATTAAAACACAAATCGATAATTTAAGCACACAAATCACAAACATTATCAAAACATACTTAAAATAGTTTTCAAACCCATCTAACAAAAAACCTACAAAACACAAACAACAATAGAATGTGGAACATAATAAAAATATAAAACAATTCAAAAAAAACAACCCAACTCCCAAACACGAATCTATCAAAAATCCCAACACTCAATCCACACAAACAACAGAACAACACACCAAGACCCTCGCAACACATTTCGCAAAACAAAGTCATAAACCCACCCACCTGCAAAATAGGTAGATAATTAATAATAAAAATAAAATAAAATAAAAAGCAACCACTACCAAACAATCGAAATAACACTTACAGATATTAAAAACACCATAAAGACCCTCAAAACCTCACCAGCAACCGTCCCAGATAACATATCAAACATCCACATTTAAAACTTAGGAAATACCTCACTAGCTCATTTAGCACACAATAAATTAAATCACATTTCCTTCCTCTGGAAAAAGCAGTTATAAATTATCATCCCATAGTTAAAACCAGAAAAGGACCCATCAAATCCCTCTTACTATCGTCCAATTTCACTGCTATCCATTTTGTGTAAACTCTTAGAAAAGCTCATACTGGATAAAATAAAACCCCACATCCCCAGACAAAAGTTCCAACATAGCTTCCAACAAAACCATTCAATTACAACAGCCCTCACAAACATACAATCAATAATAGACGGCTTAAATCTCAGGCCCACACATAAACTATTACTCATAGCAATTGACATAAACAAGGCTTTCAGCACAGTCCCCAGACACAATCTAATACACAAAATAATAAAGTCAAACGTCCCCAATTTAAGTACCCGCAGGGAGCATCCCATCCTCTACCTCTTCAACCTATCATGCAGTCTACCAACCACAACAGACACCCAACATGACAACCTACCTGATGACATCACCATACCTACCACACCAGAATCTAAACAAGATCCTTTAACAACCTACACAACCATACAGACTTGGCTATGACAATGTTCAGCATCACCAGAACAAAGTCTCATTTATTACTAAGCACAACCAGACCTCATCTACATCACCCAAATTTCCAAATAACATCGTACCCCATACAAACACCAAATTCAGGATATCATGAAAAACTAGAAGACATAACACATCGAACAAAAATTACACCCTAAGAAACCTAGCTGCAGACATCAAAATAACAACAGATCCCTCCATAAATAAACAATTCATCCATCACGAACTCGCTATCTCATATGGACATCGTATACAAAAACTAAACTCAAACCACACATCAATATAACGTCATTACAACACTCAAAACGACCTTACCATAACAAGATACCATGACAAACACCTAGAAATTATCAACCAGTTACGAAAACAAAATTCACACCCTTCAAAACTGACACTCTCCAACCCAAATCACAACTGAATCAACCTCCTCTCCCAGAATATTATACAACAAATTCTAAGAAATATTAACTACAAATACAATACTTTACAATATACCATTAACACATAATTATAATAAACATATCAAAGTCAGCCCCCGTAATTAGAATCTGGAATTACTTTTAACCAGCTTTCACTTTTACCAATTTTGAGAGCGACCAAACCCATTGCACATCAAAGAGTCCAGGATCCACACTAATCGCACCCAGTTAACCCGGAACGTCTTGTACCCTGTAGGCACGATATAGGAATGACCCGAACCCCGGATCCGTGAGAGGCCGCTTGGGTATGTTTAGGGGGTGTTACCAACCTGAAGGGTGGTCAGGGGCCGAGGTGATTTAGTATTATATATAATAGTATAACTATATATATATATATTAATATTATATATATTATATATATTATATATATATATATATATATAAATATACTATATATATATATACATTTATATATATATATATAGGCTATATAACATATTTATATATTATATATATATATATATAATATATATATAATTAATATAGATATATATATATATATATGTATATATTATATATATATATATATATATATATATTTAAGGAAATTATTTTCGAATAATTTTATGGGAATAATCGTGTTTTCTGTATTTTTTACTTGCTAATATGTTCACTAACTTGCTGAAAGATCTGTATCTTACAGTTCATCCCTCCCCACGAGGACGTACGTTACGCTGATGGAGGCGATATCGCAAATTTAAAATACCTGGTGTAACCTGTAATTTATTTTATATAAATTGTGGCCGTAACCTTGCTTTATTTGTTTAAATATTCATTTGCGAATTTTACTCGAAAACTAATGCGTATGGCAATGAATGGCTTTCTATTAAAAATTGTAAATTCATAAAATAAAATCTACGATAAAAATGTCATAATCCATGTTTTTGATATTACTTGCACTAAGTTCAATATGCCTATGCAAAAATTAATAACCTATTAATGTAATAGTTGGTTATAATGCTTATCCCTTCTATATTGTAGCCAATATTTAGAAACTTAATGTGCATTTAACAATCTTTAAACGTGAAAAATATATAGATACAAACGTATAATTAATAATATTTACAATCTTAAAGTATCTAGATACATGTATCGGAATCGGTATCGCGAAAGAAAGTAAGCTAGTATCGGTGTATCGGTATGGCTAAAGTAATTTTTGTGTATCGATGTATCGGTATCCCTGAAGCAAATTATTTGTATCGATGTCATCACTGACATGTGAATAGCGTCAAAACTTCACCTGGCAGACAAACACCAGAACGATATTTGAAATTTCAATTCTGCATAACAAGATACAAAGAAACCAGTATCGGACCATAGACAACAGAAAAAAGTTTAAAATTTGTTGACCTGTTATTATTATTATATCCAAAATAAATAATAATAGCTAAATAATAATAATAATAATTAATAATAATTAATATAATAATAATAATATTAAACATAAAATCTACATATCTACTATAACTAAAATCTAATATAATAATAATAAAATTATAATAAAAAATAATAATAATAATAATAATAATAATAATAATAATAATAATAATAATAATAATAATAATAATAATAATAATAATAATAAAATAATAATAATAATAATAATAATAATAATAATAATAATAATATAATAATTTATAATATATAATATAATAAATAATAATTAATAATAATAAAATAAAAATGAAAATTATAGCATGTATCAAATACAATAATTATAATAATGAATAATTAATAATAATAATATATAATATAATAATATCATAATAATAACAATAATAAAATAATAATAAAAAAATAATAATAATAATAATAATATATAATAATAATAATAATAATAATAATAATAATAATATAATAAATAATAATAATAATAATAATAATAATAATATAAATTAAATAATAATGAATAATAATAATAATAATGAATAATAATAATAAATAGATAATAATATATAATAATTCGACCGTCGTCGAGTAATGCAATAAAAAATAGAAGGGAAGCGAAAAGGAAAAGAGCCAGATGGAGGATTGGACAAAGGTAGAATTTGAGAGTTTGAAGTAGATTGAAAATATGAGAAGGTTGCTAAAAAGTGTCTTGAGATGAAAACTGGATTTTCAGAAGAGTGTAAGATCTTTGGTCAGAGGTTAAAGTAATAATCGAAATTTCTGAAAAAATTTAAACATTTAAATTGTTTTAATTATAGAAATACGAGTTGGAGGAGCTGCAATTTTTTCGGCCACATTTCTTTTGACACTTTTTAATTAAATATTAAATGTAAAATTACAAAAAGAGAAATTTGAAATATGAAATTATAACGAACGTGAATCTGTTTTATTCGGAGTAGTCGAATCATACGAAGAAAATTTCAAAATTGTCTTCGCCAGCTGGCAAGAAGTTGAAAATCCCCTTCCATCATATTTTCCTTTTTTCATGATATATTTTATAATTTATTTTAAAAACCAACCATCAGCACCACCCTTGCAGCCTTGCGAGAATGGTGATATGAATAAATATAAAATAATAATAATAATAATAATAATAATAATAATAATAATAATAATAATAATAATAATAATAATAATAATAATAATAACAATAATATAATAAAAATGATTTTTATTGATAATGATTATTATATTATTATTATTATTGTCTTCTATGATTATATTGATGATAATTATCAAGATATTATTTATTATATTATTTTTTTTTTTATTATTTTATTATTATTATTATTATTATTATTTTTTATTATTATTAGTTTTCTTTAAATTAAATAATTCCATTTAAAATTAATTAAAATATAATGAAAAAAAAAAAATAAAAAATATAATTACTTCCGAAAAAATTTCCCAAAGTGAAAATCACCAACAAAGCGTGTGCAAAAGATGCTCTTAGTATTCTTTTTTCTGACATCAATTCCGCTGCTAAAATTATTATTATATATATATATAATATTAAATTATATATTTATAATATATATTATATATAATTAATATAATATTAAATTTATATAATATATATAATATAATATATATATATTATATATTATAATGAATCGATATATGATTTTTTTATGATCGTATCGGTATATTTTCTGAGCATTATCGGTAAATTGGCCGATCCTTTTATCGATACCACATTTTGATCTTTAATATAATATTATATTATATATATTATTATTAAATTATAATATATATTAAATATAATATAATAATATAAAGTATATATATTATATATATATATATATATTTATATATATACTAGATAATATAGAAATATAATATATAATATAACTATAATGGGCTTTCTCCTTCTCTGTGCTTACTTTGTTAGCTTTTTCGGGGCCCCAAAAAAATCCGGCTCAATATCTCTCTTTTCTGTCAATTGGGTGTCTCAGGGCTCTGTCTTATCTCCTAATTTATTCTTATTAATGATCTTTCCACCTGCACATCTAACTCATCCACTCGTATTCCGCAGACTCGACCCTTCATTCTTAATCATTTCAATTCTGCTCTCTTAGTTCTGAATGCCTTGTCTTAATCTTCCGTCTATTCTGCCATCTGGATAGAATTTCCGGTGGGTGTCTCACCTTGTAAATTCTAATCTTTAAAAACAACTCACAAATCTCCTCTCTAAAACACCTTCCAAGTTTCCTATCTCTTTCGACGTTCCTTCTCTTCCTGGACATATAACATCCTTGGCTTTAACATTAACAAAAAAATGTCTTGAAACCTCACATCACAACGGGCGGCCTCAAAGAAACGGGGAATTCTGTTTAGACTCAGACTTTTTTTCTTCTTTCAGTACTCACCTAACAATCCCATTCGCCTGTATGATTATTCTCTCATTATCTGGCTCTGTTTCACTCCGGGCTTGACAGTCGGTCAAAGCCAAAAACTGTATAAACTGTTCCCTTCCACTCACTTGACCCTCTATCTTGCGGCGATTGTTTACTCTTTTTCTATGTACGCCGCAGATGCTCGTGGACTGTAACTCGCGACCACACCTTACCGACGCCCGCGTAGTCACAGGTGCTGTGTCTGACGCTGAGTTTTGGCGGGTATGGTAATGGCTAGTACGCGCGTGCTTCTATTCCTGCTCACCCTTCTGTAATTCTTTCCATTTCTGTGTTCCGCTGAATATGATCTCCCTTAACTCAAAGCTTGCGTCTGTAGCTATCTGCGTAATTGCATTAGTTGGTACTTCTAACGTGTTAAGACCCCCTCCTGAATAGGCTTCGTGATAGTGTGACAACTTAAATATATATATAATATATATATTAATATATATAAATTTATATATAATAATATATATTTATAATATATATATTATATATATATAATTTAAATAATACCACTTTCAATCAAAGTTGAAATTTCTTTTGTTGGTGTTGGTTGTGTTTTGGTGTTGTGGTGGGTGTGTGTGGTGTGTGTGTGTGTGTGTGTGTCTGTGTGTGTGTAAATGTGGTATGTGTTGTGTGGCACTCATTACTTTCGGGGAAAATTGTCGCCAAAACTTAAACACAAATTTAATATAGCTTTCTACGCAACAAAAGTTTATTTTTATTATTCAAAATATTTAGTATTATCATTAGTAAAAAAATGGTGGAAAACCTTACATTATCATAAAAAAATATTTAATTACAAGTTCGAAAATGCCATAAAGAGTGATGCCAATAAAGGAAAAATAATTAGAAATTTGTTTATAAACAATGACAACGTTTCTTACATTTCGCCGTAGGCAATGAAGCGTGGCTTTGTTCAAAACCGCCGTTGAAAATTTTGAATTTCGAAGAGCATATCTGCAATTTCCAAAAATAATTCCCTACCATTCCCTGACGTTTGTTAATTAGTATTTTACTTGATAATAATATATATAATAATATATATATATATATAATAATATTAATATTATATATATATATATATATAATAAATATATATATATATATATAATAATATATACTATATAATAATATATATATATAATAAAATATATATATAAATATAATATATATATATATTATATATATATATATATATAATATAATATATATAATATATAATATAGATAATATATATATATATATATATAAATAATATTTTATATAATATATATATTATAATAATATTATATATTATACTTAATATAATATATTATAATTATATATATAAATTTATATATATATTATATATATATATATATTATATAATTATATAATATAATAATTATATATATATATATATTATATAATATATATATATACTATATATATATATATAAAATTAATATATAATATAAATATATTATATATAATATATATATAATAATATATACTATATAATATATAATATATATATATATATATATATACATATATATAATAAATATATATATATATATATATTATATATAGTATATATATATATATATTATTTATATAATATATATTTATATATATATATATAATAGTATATATATATATTATATATATATACTTATTATAATATATAATATTATAAATATATACAATATATTATATACTATATATAATATAACTATATATTAAATATAAATATATATTAATATAATAATAAATTATATATATAATATATATATTATTATATTATATATTATTATATTATGATATTATATAATATATTATATACTTATATATAAATAGATATTATATATATATATATATACGTATATATATATTATATATAATATATAAATATATATATATATATTATTATATATTATATATAATATATATTTATAATATTAATATAGTATATATAAATATATAATATATATATATATAATATATATATATTATATAATATAATATATATATATAAATATATATTATATATATAATATATATATATATAATATATATATAAATATTATATATATAATATATATATATATTTAATATATATTTATATATATATTATATATATATATAATATATTATTATAATAGTAACTATATATAATTATAGTTATAAATATATATACTATATAATATAAATATAATACTAAAATATATATATATATATAGCAATATATTTATATAATAGTATATATATATATATAAATATCATTAATATATATCATATAATAGTATAGATATACTAATTACGTTATAATATAAATATATAATATAACATATTATATTATATATATACTATACATATATAATTTATTATAATCTACTATAAATATATATATATTACTACATATACATATAATATATATATATATATATATACTTTATATATATATATTATATATATTATATTCATCATTCAGGCTTGGGTTTCAAGTACATTTTCAAGATTACAAACTCTAGAATTGTTCAAGTGACAAGCTACAATTCTCAGAATTTTCAATTACAGACAAGTACATGGTATCAGTACAAGTACAGTACTTTACTAAAAATTATATATCAGTATATATCTAGTATATATATATATATATATATAATATATATTATATAATATAATATATATATATATATATATATCTATATATATATATATAATATAATATTATATCATACACCCACCTTCTCTCCCCCAAGACTGGAGTAAGGTGCAACAAAAACATGCACCGGAAACAAAAATGTAGTAGAGAGAAATGAAGCTCAGTCGAAAAGAGAAGCCCAGCCTTACGACCCCTTCATACCTTCAATAAGTGAGATGCTCGATCGCAGTGCAGAAAATCCACCCTTAGAGCTCAACATCGACCACCGACGACCCACACTATGGCCATCCTCGGCAATGTGGGTCGTCCCTTGCTCAGGTGGCTGCAATCATACACAATCACCAAAATCCCCTCCTTACTCCTATTATGCACCTTTCGTCTCTCGCCTCTGCCCAAACTCACATTTGCTCTCTCCAGCATTCCTTATGGCAACTCAATCTACCTTTTATTTCGTCTCCAAGCCACTGCACCACTAAATCCGTAACGAACCGACTATGGTTCCATCCAACCTTCCTCATGGCCAACCATCTCAACGAACTTTCATATTATTCTCTCATTTACCCTTTTCGTCACACCACACAACTCTCTAAATCGTTCATTCCTCATTTTATCAACTTCTTTCACACCTGCACACGTCCCTCTAAGATTGTCCATCTTGACACATTGAACATTAATCTAGTACCTCTTATTCCAACCATAGTCTCCATTACATATTACTAACACAGGTCCGAACATGACCCTCGTGTAAGACCTAGCTCACTCAAGACTTATAACCTTTACATCCACAAACGATAATTGCACCAGACACCTTTCTGCTATTTACAACTTTCCTACTACACTCTACATCATCTCCCTTTTCATCCAACATTATCATCCTAAATATTCAAACTCAAACACTCGTCCTGCGGCTCACCATCTAACATAACTTCACAAACCCCTTACACAATTGATATTTGAAATAATCGGACGTAATGTTTTGTTTATGTAAACAGTCTCCATCCATTCATAATGAATAATAAATCCTACATGACCAACTTTGCTCAGTTTTCGCATCCGCAAAATAAAAAAAACCTCCCTTGCTTATACAAAATCCCTTGTGTAACATATAAATTATCATCTTGGCTTTCTTCTCAACTTAAACTTTAATGGCAAATTTCATAACTCACCTTTCCAACACGATAGATTTTATCAAACGCATCTAAAATCTTTAAAACCCTTCTTACATCTTTCTTAGTTTGACGTTACCTCTTTATTTACATCTGTCCCTGTTCAATTTACAGTTTCATTTTTAGAAATATTTATTGAAAATAATTTCGAGTTAAATTACCCCTTTATTCTTATTTTAACAAAGCTCATCTTTACTTTCTTACTATTTCACCTTTGACAATCTTTTCTTCAAACAAATTTCTGGCCTTTGCCATGGGTTCTCCTCTTTCCCCCATCTTAATAATATTTTGTTGGAGCTAATTGAACTCAATATATATATCAATCATCCCCCTCCTTTTCCAACTCCACGTGGCTTGCTATGTGATGTGTCTTCTGTTCTATTCCAAAGACTACTAATTTCAATGACATTCTCTTAATAAACAACATTCATCCTTCTATTTCTTTCACACATGAATACCCCAAAACTCTTTTCTACCTTTCTTAGAAACACTAATTTCTTGGAAAACCTCTACACATCTTTCTTTTTCGCTATAGAAACCAACTTCTCTTCATTCGTATAAACATTAGTTTTCTACTACAACCTATAGTAACCAAATTAGTACTCTCACATCTCTTTTATCTTAGACCATTCAATATCTGTTCCCCTACTAAGTACTAACTGACTAAATTTCCTCTTTTTCTATTCAAAACTTTATTATCCTCAACATTTCATCTATTCACCTTACCAACAGCAAAATTAAAATATATAATAGTTAACCCTCTATCAATGAAACTAATTTCAACTTATCTTCCCATTCCGTATAATTTAAATATAAATTAAACAACATCTCCCAAACAAGATTTGGTTTTAAAAAATAATACCATTCCTAAAAAGATATCAAACCCCCATAATCCAATTATACTCTCCAATGTATTTTAAGATATCCTTGTTTTGAGCTGCCCTGATGTGTATGCGGAGGGAAACAATATTATGCCAAGGAATGTACAAACACAAGCAAATTTAATCAATATTCCCGAAAACTCTGCTTTAACCTCACACCGATCGGTTAAGAACCATAAAATCATTTTACAGAATGCTCCCTTTAAAATTTTGCAGTCATGTTAAAAAAAGGGAATAATAGAATTCCCATATATTTATAATACAAAAAGTAACAAAATGCAAGGAGAGGTGAAATTGGACAGATTCAGAAATGGCCAATTTTGTTGCACTTCAAAGACTCTTGAAGGACATCAAGAGTAAGGATTTTTAAACAAAACCAACCAAGTTATTTTTTCGTATTTAATGTAAATGAGAGTTTAGTTTCCTGTTTTTCCATTTCTGAAGAGGTCTTTCAAACTATTTTAGACGAAAGCTAAAATTTAAAAGAACTTATCATTGTTTACTTATATTATGAGCTTTATTCTGTCGCTAAGTTTTTAAAGGCTAATAAGAATTTATATTTGCCAAGGGTATTTGCATTCCACACACCAAACTAACACAAATATATATATAATAATATATATATATATAATATATATATAATAATTATATAAATATATATTTTAATACAATATAAAGTAGCTATTATAGGATAAAAGTATCGTATCGGTGAACTTTGATCAGTATTAAAAAACAATTTGGGATCTTGTACGGTGCGACACTAATATATAATATATATATATTATTATATATATATATATATATATAATAAGTATATATATATTATAATATATTATATATTTATAAATATATATAGATATATATATATTATTATATATATTATAGTATTTATTAATAATATTATACTATATAATATATATAATATAAAATAACTTTTAAGAAAAAAAAAAAGGAAGAAAAATAAGTAGAAATACTTAAAGACACACAGAAGCTACCAAAGAATCACGCCAACCGCCCAATCCACACCCGCACGTCACCACCTACAACAACACTATCACCCAACACGGCGCGCAGTGGGGCACAACCCCCGACCCCACACCACAGCCGAACCCCCTGACGGCTTCCACACTGCATCACCTCACACCACCCCACCATCGCTGTAACTGTTTTCCTCCACTCCGACGCTTTCACTCTTCTTTGCTTTCGCACTGCGCCCCCCTTGAGGCATAGGACTACACCTCCCATTTTATACTGATGGCCTTGCGTGTCAAGACCCGATTGTATCGCGACCTGTGACTGGCGCTCACAACATAATATAAATTATACAGGACCGGGCAGTGGCATCGGTTGAGGGGTGGGCGGACAACCGGGGCAGGAATCAGAAATAGCAAACAGATAAAAATTTTAAAATGCCATCAAACAATATCGAAAATCTAATTACCATTAAGGCATGATAAAGGCACAAAAAAAGATATAAAATAAAAAAACGAAATATAAGCAAAAATTCAGAATAACAGAAAACCCAAAAAACAAAAGCAAGACCCAAAAAAAACGTATTACACAATGGAATGCAAAAAAACAAAAAAAAAGATAAAAAAAAAAAAAAAAAAAAAGATATATATAAAAAATAAAAAATAAAAATAAAAAATGACCAAATTTTTACCCAAGAAAAGCACCGTAATACAAAATTAAAAAAAAGTTTCGGGTGCTCACCAAAAGCAAGCAGCAGAGAGTCGGCAAAAAACACACATGAACCTACGTGAGGCACAACAGACCAAAATCCGGACCGGTAGACTGACTCACACACGGTTGACGCGATGCTGTGAACCCTCACAAGCGCGAGGCGGGACACTCTGTGACAAAAAAACACCTCTACTGAGACAAGAGCCCTTGACAAATGAGTATAAATGCCAATCGCCACGATGAAGCGCAGCCCCCATGTGTACGTAGTATGTAACAGTAGGTTGCCGTATGCACCTACGTACACCTACATACACATGGTCGAAGACCTTCAACCGAAGATACCAATAAATAGTGATGTACGCACATGGTCTGCGACCATGTGCGTATATCTACATTACTTATGGACAGAAATCGGGGAGTCCACGCCATGCTCTATCCTATGTCTCTGCATAGCCCTACATGACACCGGAAAGCACCCATGACCTAAAATAGTACTAAAAAAATAAATGTAATAATACAGTATTATAAGTAGTCTACATTACATACGTAGATACTATATAACAGTAAATCATTTATATATTATATATAGTATATAGACCAAATATACTTATAGGACACTGTGAATAAATATGACTATAGAATAATAAATATTTTATTATAATATTATATATGATACAAATATACCCATCACCTCGAGATAATATATATGATATAATAATAATTATAGTATAATATATATATATATAATATATATATATATGTAGATATATAATATATATTAAGATATATTAATATAATAGTATATAATAGATATATATATATAAATATATAATAAATAGTGTAATATAACTATATTATATAATATAGAATTAAATAAATATATAATAGTATATAATAGTTATATATATAATTAATATAATTAATATATATATAATAATATATTAGAATAATGAGATATAAAATAGATAAATAAGGCAATTAATTATAAATTAGGCCAGAATAAATATATGTAGAGTATTACTACGAGAATTAACCTGAAATAAAGGTATATAACCATGACTACGACGTATATAGCCTCAAACGATACATAGGCTATATTAATGTGTAGTTATTAGTCGTCGCTACGGATACCAAAATACCCACAATGTACTTTAATACATTCCATAAAAGAAATTACCCAAGCAATACAAGAAACATACTGGAATACTAATTATATACCCATATAGTGAATTGGGTGCATTGACCTACTAACTATATAATCAAAACTCTAAGCAAACCAAAGCTAATAATGCTATATTAGTATAATAAAACAATCTATAATATAAAGTAATAAAAGGGAAAAATGTCATAGGTAATACCCCATTAATAAGATAAGCAAAACCTGATGGTACGAATCAAGGAGTGTTATGTATAGAAGACTCTTGATAAATATATGTGATGTAAAAAACACCTCAAATATATATTATTATAAATTTGTGAGTGTATGTGGTGATGTGTGCAATGAAATAACCCATATGAGAATTAATAAAGAAATTTGAACTTCTCACTAATAATGCAATCCTCTAAAAAACTTTACAACAGTAAGTTAACAACCAAAAGCATGCGCAACCATATAATAAAGACAGATGAGTCAGCTTTTAATTCTTTAGCTATATCGTCCTCAACCACACGCTTTGAAAAGACCATCATATCAGGAAAATGAAAACGAGAACTAAGTAACATTAACACTCTACAACTTAAAACTAGACTGAAAAAGCGAAAACAATTGGTTGGCTCTCTCTAATAATATATAAAAAACCTATCCTACAATGATGTCCCTATCAGCATAGTATGGAAGATGCGAACAAATTGGAATTCTGAATCACTCATGAATAAGGCAAATCTCTTCACCTTAATTAATAAGCACTTGGAAATGTTGAATTTTGTAAAAAATTATACTCCAAGTTATAGATAATAAAACTATTTCAATATAGTTACCCTTATCCCCTTATATAACAGTGAACTGCAAAAATTATATTGAACAGGCGACAGCGATTCCACTTATTAAATTGATTTTATTGGTTCTTAACTCACATCGTGGACCAAAACTGCGCAAGCAGTTAATAGCCCAGAGATTATATCTCGGAAATACTATTGATTAGATAGTCTTGCTGAATGCTGTTTCGTCTCACATTCATCTTGGAGAACTAAATACCATAGAATTGTCTCGACAATACACCTCAGAAGCCCAGTCAAAACAAGAGAATCGTATATAAAATACAATGGAGAAGTAAAAAATAAGGAGTTCAATTTATGGTTTGTTTGACAAATCGACCCTTTTTACGCGGAATGGTATTAGTTTATGTACAAACACATACTTCGTTTAGGGAGAAAATTGTTGTTTAATTTAGTAGTAAATCTCTATAAAATTAATGAGCAGACATGTGGAACATATTTGCCCTAAAATTAAGTTTTGTAAATTCAGAACCTCCCGTCAATCACAGGACAAGAGATTACGTAATGTAAGAAGGTAAAATATATTTATTTAATATTTCGCTGATTTCGCGTTATAGAACTGAATAGATTAAATTTGAGGATAATAAGTTTTGTTGAATAGTAAAAAATAAGAAAATAGAGTTTAGTTGATAAGTATATAAAAAATAGCCGAGAACGATATTAATGGACCTCTAACGAAAAAGACCATGTAGGAGCGTAAGCTGGAAATTTTGGAACTAAAATTAGTGTGTGTAACAGAAAAAGCCATAAGTGATATAACGTATGCAAAGAAACGCAAGTTGGGGTCTTTCTATAGACAAGAAAGGTAGAAAAGACCTGCTGTAGAGGTTTCCAAAAATTAGTGGTTCTAAGAAAGTAGAAAAAGAGTTTTGGATAGAGCAGATTGAAAGAGATAGAAGGATGAATGTTGTTTATTAAGAGTTAAAATGCATTAAATTAGTGTCTTTGGAATAGACAGAAGGACGATCATCCACATAGCAACCCACCGGATTGGAAAGGAGGGATGATTGATCCGAACACAATAAATATATTTGATGATATAATTGCAGTGCTCCAACAATTACAAAATTAAATTACTTACCAGAGTGGGGGAAAGGGAGAACCATGCATCAGTCCAGAAATTCTATAGTATATTAAGAGAAAGTTATTGAGTCAAAAGGTGAAATAGCTATGCAGTAAGTTCTTGACGCAGTTAACGAAGAATAGAGTTGTTTAATAGAGTACAATAAAGGGAGATCAAGACTAATGTATATACGAAAATTAAACCTTTCTCTAATTAATAATTTACCTGTAATAAATAATGTTAAAAACCTAGAACAGGGACCAGATTGTAAATATAAAAAGACAAAATTAGGCTTATTACGATAAAAAGCTAAAGGAATCGAAAACTAAGAAAAAGATGTAAGCAAAGCAAGAGATTCATAGAAGTTTGAAATGCGTGATAAAATTCTATGACGAGATCCTAATACCGCGTGTTGTGGAGATGAAGCCAGTGGGAATTATACAACCAGTATTGTCCAATAAAGTTGGTTTAAGTTAAATTGAGGAGAGAAAGCCAAGATGAATGTAATTTATAAGTATAACAACAATTGATATAATGAAAATATCGGAGCGTATAGGATGGATTTTGTTATGAATTTTGCAGGAGAGGCGCTAAAAACGCTGACCGCGCTAAGTTATGGATCATGATACAGGATATTAATGCATTATTATGAAGAAAGCATGAACTGATATACATACAAGCAAAACATCCCTTCAACGTCCAGATTATTGTCAAATAAATCAAAATTGAAACTGTAGGCGGTTTAGTGAAGGCCTCCTATGAGATGCGTGAGCCGCGTAAGAACGAACGAGATAGAAGTACTGAAGTTTGAATAAATAATTATCAGAGCATATATTGTGGATGAAAATTGGGGAACTGACTATGATTTGACTGTACAGAGTCCTGTAAGTATGACGAAAGTTGCTCCGCATATGAGCAGAAGGTGTACTGTGCAATTCCCATATCTTGAAAGTTAAGTAAAGAGGTATACTAAGTACATAATGATGGTGAGCTAGTGTACTTACCACGAGAGACATGTCCTCCACCACGAGTTACCTGTTTAGTGAATAGCTAAGAGGACTATGTCTGGTGTGCACAATAAGAGCATGGTAATAAAAACTGAATGCTTCAATATTGATCAAGAGTGATGGACATATTCCTCCTAGGAGAGTGCAGTTTTTCGAGGAGTGTGCGCTGAGTGGGGTCTCAGAAAGAATTTGAGATAAGAGATTAGGAATGATGACGTATCAGCAGTAATATGTTTCGATAGGTGTGATTACGAATAGATGTAAGAAAGCAAGATGACAGAGAATAAATGAAAGTACGTTGAAGATGGGGTTGTGCATGAGGAAAGGCCCATTGCGGGATGTATAGTCGCGTTCTTCAATCAAACGGAAGTTATAGGTGCCGTCTCCTCATTGAGTGGATGGTGAGAGCGTGAAGCCGAATAAAAAGTAGATGATCAATTGAAAGAATGCCTGGGAGGAGAGAAATGTGAGTTTGCAGAGGCCGAGAAGAAAGGTGCATAATAGAGTCAATGGCGGGATTTTTGATTGATGATATGATTGCAAGCCCACCTGCGCAAGCGCGGCCCACGATCGGGCACCAATTGACGAGATGCCATAGTGTGGTCTGTCGTTGGCCAATGCGGGCGCTAAGAAGGGATCTCTCCTGACGCGCGAGTCTTTCGTCACTATAAGGTATAAAGGGGTTCGTAAGGCTCGCTCTCTTTTGCGTACTATCTTCATATTCTTCGTGATCGTCACATTTCTGAGTTTCCGGAGGCATGTTGTGCACCTTTACCTCCAGTCTTTGGTGGAGATGAAGGTTGTGAGAGCGGGTGATGATAATATATAATTTATATTAATATAAGTATATAAGTACCACGAGTACATACGTTATATATAGTAATATATATATTAGAATATAACTAGTAATATATATATATTATTAGTGTTATATATATATAGTGAAAATATTCATATCGCTACATATATATTGTACATATGAGATATATAAGTTTTATCAGAGAGTACTGGTCTGTACATGAGTACTTCCATATACACCATCGTTACTGATCTAGACACTTATGTACTTTCTCGAAACATTAATTCTGAGTATTATCTCTAAAATGGTGTAGCGTTGACGTTCTGAACCAAAGATCTGCAATACGCAGCCCATGTTTACTTGCAAAAAAAGAATTACTTTCAGGCAAGTCTGATTCTTGAACAAATCTCTTCTAGTATTGAAGCGAAAAATCAGGTTTTTTAGCAGTGAAAACTATATTATAAGTCAAAACTATGTATAGTAGCATATAGTATCTGAATAAATATATTTTAATATAAGATGAGGAGGTATAGAGTATATATATATATAGTAGAAGTATAAAGTGACTATGATGAATGCTACATAATAAGATTATAAATATAGTATATCTAATATATATATATATATATATAATATATATATGGTGATAAATAATAGTGAGCGTATATATTTATATATATATATATATTATTATATTATATTATATTGCTCTATATATATAAAGGTATTCAGTAAAGCGTTTATATAATATATAGGCGTATTCGTAAAGATGGGACAATTAGTATACTATATAGAGTTATGAGTAGAAAGCGCAGTTATAGTGATAAACTCGAGAAGGAAGGCGATATCTTCTTATTTAGAACGGACGATAATGAGACTCAAATTGATATAGTTAGTTCTGTCGCTAATTATCCGTGTATAAAATACGTAATATTAGCTAAAAATAAGTACAGAGAACGTTCTAGTCACCTCATGCTTCACAAAAAGAAGATGCTTTCATGGTTAGGATAAGTTAGTATGGTATTGTTATGTATTGAAATAGCTAATAATATAGTCATACTTAACAATATATTATATCATATATAAGAATATACTAATATATTATATTATATTGTAATATCGCACCTAAAATATATATACAATATTATAATAAATTATATTGATATATGTTAAAAAGAATTGTAATTTTATATTCTATATTATATATGACTGGTATAATATATATATCTCACTACACGTAGGAGCAAAACATCCACAGACCAAGATATGCGGAGCTATAACCACCTATTAGTGAAGTTCGACCATTTATACCGGATGTCTAATAATATTTTCATATACTATTATTATACGTATATATTACATTAATTTCGCTATAATTATGATTTACAAATTTATAAACTGGTATTACAATATTGGTTTATTTATTACTATTATTTGTCGCTAAATAATGTTATATTGTGATGTTAAATAATTGTTATTTAATATATATCGTATATTAATGTATATAAGAAAAATTTGTACTATAATTATTACAGGTATAATATAGTAATAAATAGAAATAAGAATAAGTAATTGTAAATAAAGAATATAGGTGATATATAAGTACAGGCTAACTACCTACGCTTATATATATACTAAGTATATCTTACAAAGGACTACGGTATAGTGATATATTATCGGTATTTATTGATGAGAAATAATTCATAGTTTTGGGTTAGTAATAAAAATTATTATATGCATATCATATGATAAGTAAATAATAGAACGTTATATTAATATTAGAGTTAAATTAAGATTATATATTAGTTGAATATCAGTTAATATATAAAATAAATTTAGCTAATATTATAATAATGTAATAAATACTATATATATATATAAATATATACTATATATACAAGAGTAGTATATATATATATATATATATACTATAATATATTATATAGTATCCAGGTATATACTACTACCCTATCCTATATGTAGCAATTAATGTATATTAACTATATATATAACCTCTATATATATATATAATATATATATAGAGTGATAGTATAATAGTATTAAATACTCGACCTAATATATATTGTTAAATCAATAAGAAGTTAATTAAATGATTTTATACTAGTATGATTAGAGCCAATAATAGATCATTAAGTTGGCTCAAGGGTAAAGCGAAACAGACTTAGCTAAGATAGTAGTAAGCTAACAGGAAAAATATTAATAAACCTACCACAAGGTGCTAGTATAATTATTTCATATTATATAATAATACGAATATAAAATTAGAAATAAATATAATATAATTCAAATATAATATTCTAAATAAATATAGGTATAAATGCTTATATATATATTATATATATATATAAGAAACAGTGTTATATGATACATATATCAGATAATTACGATAACTATGGTTAATATAATATAAATAATAGTTAAAATAAACTGTATATATATAATGAGAATTAAATAAATAATACCTTATAATCTATAAATTTAATATAAATAACATAGTATATATATATAATAGTAATATTTTATAATTTTGATATATATATATTAGGTATAGTATATATATATATATAGCATATTAATCGCAATTAGAATCTCACAAGAGTGTTATAGTTATATAGTTATATTAATATATTGTATATATATGATATAAGATAATATATGATATATATCCTTATGTATAATATATATTACCGCCGAAAGAAGGCTATAGTAAGCTATAATATATGATTATATATATATAATACTTATACTATTATATATATATTAAATATATATTATAATATAATATATATATATCACTCATCATACTATATTGTAAGCTCAATTAATTATATATGTATGACTCTAAATTTTACTTAATATATAGATAATATATTACATACAACTTTAGTTACGTGATATATATCTCATATACGATATCGGCTAGTCCAATATAATCCTATATATATATGATATATATATTATACACGATTAGTCGCACTAATTATATGTGAGTAGAAAACCTCGTACTAGGTATATAGTAGTATTTTACTTATGAACTAATAATTTCTGGGTATATTTATTATTGCGTATATAAACAGCAATAAAAATCCTTCAACTTATAGTTAAAGCCATCTACTGGTCTGTCAACCAATAGGAAATAAAGAGCTACTTTCAGTTTTATTTTTGAGAAACTTTCTAAATCTTTAGCTTTTCCAATTTTAGCAACCTTTTTAACTGATATATTTCTTTTGATACAAAACCACGTTGCTGTCCCCAGTTTGCGCTACGCGCAGTAAATTTGTAACGACAACCTCTGCTCGCGACTTAGTGGGTTGTATAAACAAAGAAATTAAACTAAATTAATTTTCCTTACATTTTAGGCAATCGTTCACTCTTTTTTGGCAATGTTAACGAACCATAATGTAAATTTGACAACTTATGGAAAACTTTTTATCTCAGTCTTTCAAGAATTTTTTGTAACATAACCGAGAAACATCTTTTTGATAACTTAAAAATAAACTTTTATTTTATATAAACAAAAAAAAGTTTGGTTTAAGTTTTGGCGACTACTTTTCCGCGAAAAATCCGAATCCGTTGCACGAGCACACACATACCACACACAACACATCACCACAGCACAACAAACCACACACACACACACACACACAAACACAAACATATCACACCAATATCAGCCCCAAACAACGGACACATCTATCACCACTATCACAATCACACAAAGAAGAATAATTTCACATACATAATTTTTTTATTGATAGTTGCTATAAATTGTTATGTATTATATATTATATGTGATATATATATATACCAAGGGTACTATATATAATATATATACTATATATTACGTATACCCTCCACGTATTAGTAGGAATATAGAGACTATTAAATAAGGTTAAAATAATGTCACCTTATAGTATATAGTATATATATATTTGAGTAGTTGTACAGGCCACTCATGCACACGGGCCAGAGCCATAGTTCCAAAGTTGAGAGGCCGGTGTGTTACACGTTCTCAGAAGCTCACCAAGCTAATGCCAAATCTACGCAGATTGCCAGCACAGACGCAAAGCTTTGAAGTTAAGGGAGATCAAATTCAAGCAAGGAAACACAGAGAAGCAATCGGCAAATCGAATTCCACTCAGATCAGAGGGGGCAGGAAAGAAGGAAGCACCGTCAGCCTGTACTTGAGCCTGGGAAGAGAGTTACCAATAGTACCCAACGCAAAAACTCATGCGCAGACACAGCACCCCTTGTGCTCGCGGCGTACGTAAAGGGGTGGTGGTACGTCAGATTACAAGTTCCACGAGCATCTGCCGCTGCGGTACCTATAGAGAAAAGAAGATTAAGACAGACACCAAACATACGGGCGTCGAGCAAAGAGAGTGGGTCAAGTGACAGTGGAAAAGTACGAACATTATAAAGGTCTTTTGGCCTTTGGAACTCGACCCTGTCCAAAAGCCTGGTGAAAAGAACCAGAGCACCCCCACCAGATATAGAGAGATGCGAAATACTCCATACAAGGCGAATGGACCTTGGGGATAAAGCATAGAACTATTAGCTGAGCAGAAAGAGAAAAAAATCTCGCTAGTCTAAACAGGAATTCCCAGTTTTCTTTGAGGCCGCCCTAGCATTACCGATGTAGATGAGTGCTGAGGTTTGCCAAGACATTTTTGTGTTCAATGTTAAAGCACAAAGAATTGAGCTGAATTGAAAGGTATGTTTATATTTCAACAGGAGAGACACGAGAGACCGTCGAAAGAGATAGGAAAGTTGGAGTGTTTTAGAGAGGGGATGAGTTGTAGAAGTGAAGTTTATTAAAGAAGTTAAATCTTCACAATGTGAGACGACCCCACCCGGAAATTCTAATCAGCATCTGCGAGAAAGAATTAGAATTTCGCGAAGAGTTACCACGAGAGGCAATTCTAGGAAGTAAAAGAAGAGCGAGAGAATTAGAAATTATAGAGTTTGAAGAATGAGATGGTCGAGTCATCGGCATTACGAGTGGATGAGCTCCTAAATGTTGCAGAGGAGAATATCATTCATGAACACAAGTAAAGAAGAATAAAGTAGGAGAATGAAGTACTAGAGCCCTGAGACGTAAACAGCCACAATTGAACAGAAAAAGAAGGATATAATAATTGAGAGGGCGATTTGCGAGAAACTAGACATAAGTAAGGCGAATATGAGAAGAGAGAAACCCAAAGTTAAGGAGAGAACTACTAGTATATTGTTATATATATATAGAGATAGTAAACCAGTATATTATTATATATATATATATATAAATATAAGTATATATAATATATATATATAAATGAATACAACTAGATAAATACGGTAGTATAAAGATAGTATATATAAATAGTATAATAGTAAATATCACCCATGAGTATATAAAGAATAATAGATATTCTACAGCTATCATATCTCTTTATATAAGATATAATAAATTGTTAAAGACTTCCAATCAAAGTGCCTGATGTAAAAGTAATCGATATATATGTCATTCGGCCAACATCTCTTTCACGATGATACTATTGCTCACACACAGATTACCCATACCGATACATTAAGACACAATCACCATGATAATTAATACGGTCTCGC
>JABUQX010130951.1:12500-19812 GCA_015478945.1 Trachelipus rathkii | reverse complement strand
GGAGCTTCGGAACAGGTATTTAATTCTGCTTTCAACAAAGTTACACACATCTTCCAGTTGACATTTAGGTCCATCCATTTGAAATACTATGTCACTTATAAATGAGGTCCAACTAGCTTGACACAATCCCCTGCCTTGAGATTTTCCAAAAGATTCTTCAGCTGAGTGTCCAGTAATGAGAGACTGAGAAGATAGATACGAGTGGTTTATGTAGACCCTCTCGGTAGTTTAGGTCTCAACCTCACAGTAGTACTTTCCATATTGAGTCTTTGTATCAAATTTTATTTAAGCCTCACTCATAGATATTGGATATATAGAAGTATTTCCTCAATACACCCTCACATTTTTTTAGTAAAATAAGGAGCTAGAAGAAAATAAACATAAATAGGAAAGTTTATCTTTGCTCACACCAATAAGGACTTGTAGCTATCTAGCGATCAGGTGAAACATCTATACATAAATGTGTCTTTTTGTCAACAATCAGTTAAGCTCTATTGGAAATTACTGAGTTGATTAACAGTCAACTCCACATTATTTCGGCACTTTTCTGTACATCTTATGCCTTGCTAAATTAGAATTAACATCTCAAGGGATAGAACCACTGACGGCCTCTGACAACAAGAACTTGATGCAGAATTATTCGTTTTGCAGCTGTTTAGAATTAATTGAACAGTAACTCCTTCTGTTCATTTGTTTTTCAAATTGTTCTATTTTAATGTTCCGGAGCGAGCTTGGTAGTTATTAATAGCATTTAGTTGATGCTTACTGGGTTTACATTGTTTGGTGCTGGTTTCGTCTCACTTGGATGAAGACAGGGTGAAAGGCAAAAATTTCTTTCTTGCAAGGAGAAGATAAAACGCAGTATATGATATCCCTTCGTCTGAAATCATTTTTGACCAGTGAGATGATCAAGAGTGGAGTCACACAGATCATTGTATTAATTAAAAACATGGCTTTCAAATAAGTTTTATTTGTCATCTAAATATTTAAATATTATTTATAATACAAATATTTCATATTCTTTAAAATAAAAAGAGAAATAGTTAAATGCACTGATACCGCAGATGGAATAAATTTTAATAAAAAATAATAAAGTACTTCAAGGTTATCACTTTAAAGCTTCATAAAAATATATAGAGCGTTACTTCCTAAGAACAAGATTTATATATCAATATTTTTTACCTTAATTTTCTCCATATTGGAAACTTAGTATACAACGTGGCTAAATTTACTTGCGAAGAGGGAAGAGGAGAATCGAGAATGAATATTACTTTGAGCTCTATTACTTTCCTTCCTCCTTCAAGTACAGGATAGACCTATCTTTCTAACAGATCCTTGAGTCCAACTGGAGCTTCCTATTAAGATCTTAGCTTTTTAAGATGATTTTCGAAGTCTATATGACTTCACATACTACTTTAGGGCTATAGTACTAAAAGTGATGCCTGATATAAATTGATAATTTTATTATCCCTGTGTTATCCGTTTTCCCTTCTGACATCCATTTATTTCCAATATTTCCCTGTTTTTTCCTGGTGTAATACCCTATATATAATATATAGTATATATCTATATATATATATATCATAATATATATATCTATATTATATATATATATATATATATATATATATATATTATATATATAATATATATATATGTTATGGGGGATTACATTCATCCATTAAGGTAATAATACGATATTCACAAATAAATTCACAAGGTATAATTGTGAATATCCTTACATTATTGGTTGAGCTTTTATTCTCACTTTCTTATGTGGTCTCAATTTATTAACAATTATTATGTAATATTTTATCCTTCTTCCACTCCGCTTTATTTCTTTAAAGAGCTTAACTTTACTCAAAACCTCGTAGACAATTTCTTATCTTTTTTATCTAAATACTTAATACCATTTGTTTGTATGTATTTCCCACTCTTTGTAATACTTTATATTGGGAAACTTTAATTTATGCCATTTTGGATTTTAGTTCAGGTTATGTTTTTTGTATTTCATTATTTAAATTTTGTATTATTAATGTGGTGTACTAAATAATGTAATAATTAATGTGAAATGCGTTAAAAGAAAAAGAAAACTTATGTTTATGCAGGTCAAGGGACATTCACCTGCATGACTCAACTTGCATTCAACGGCTAGTTCAAGGAAGCAAAAAAACCTAAAAAGGTTTCTAAATCATATAGGGGTAAGCTTCATTAAACTTAATGTATGGTTGCATGGCATGATATATTAAAAATCCCCTTCTTCTTAAATTGTAAAGCATTTTATCCCCTAAGTAAAATCTTCATATCCTATCCTATTAAATATAAGCTCCTAAAGCAAATTCCCTTAAACTATTTAAATATTAAATTTAACTTACTCCTAATACTGTGATGGAATCTAATTTAGTCTTTCCTTTCCATTACAGGTTTTATTGCTAGGACGCAATTTTTTAATGCTTGATTTTAATGCTTGGCCCATTTCATTGCTTGGATGCAATTTTTGCTTTGGCCCTTCTCTTTTATTTTATGGATTACGTCCCCTTGCTTTTGGATAATCTCGTACATAGAAGTCAAATAGATCCCTTCTGACCTGATCCAAAACAATGACCATCCATCGCACTATGCAAACCATAGCTTTCAACAATAACAACCACTCAAGTTAAGTTCCCCGTTGTTGTTATTGTAAATAATTGTAACGATGCTCTACCAAAACTGGTAGGCAGCTAAGATAAAATCATTGTACCTGGTAACCAGCAATCGCCATACTTTGTAAAGTACTAAACAAATGCTATTGATAACGCTTGTACATCATATTTATAATTTCCCCTATATACTTATTTATACCTGAGCCGATTCCGCCACTTAAAAGGACTTCTGTGTCCATAAATTTGTAGAATAATCCAAATTATTATTTTCTTTCCTATTTCCGGCTCGGTAGAGGGTTTCTCTAAGACTGGAAATAGGATTGGACCATGTCCTTTATCTTATTTTTTCATTACTTAATTTATCATATACCGAGTTATTTTTCCTTAATAAATATATACTCTTATTCTCTTTTGCTATCCCGTGGTTATTTTTATTTGGTAAATAATATTAAAAGGTTATATTTAGATATTTATATTTATACACAAAGATTCAAAAACCCCCCATCCATTTTTTTATAAATGTACACGTATCCCGACTAACCTTTTACACAAACAACATCATCACAAGTGTGCACCCTCACAAATATATAGGCAGTAGTGTCCAGAACATTGATGGAACCCCCGCTAGAAAATTACCTTGCCTGATGTTTTACCCTCAAAAAAGAATAGGGTAAAGGAAGTGTGTCAGTTCGTCTCCAAGGAGAGGGTAACAGAAAATCATCAAGAAGTTAGTTTCCTCTAATTCGTCCCCCCCTTTCTTTCTTCCTTTTTCTTTTATTCTTTTTATTATATGGCTAATCATAAAGTTCCAATAATCATTTTGGACATCTGCGGAGATCAGAATAACTAAGTGCTGCAACTCATCGTTTTCTCAATATTTTAGTCTTCATTCTTACCTTGGACAACCATTATCCTGGTCTCCGTTACATCATAGCCCAAATTGATTGGCGCCCGAACAGGGACACTGTTGTCTCTTGTTCGCGAAGCATGCGCATTCCCATTCTTAACGATCATCATCGTCTGAACTTTAATTCTGGTTTTCTTAAACCATATTCGTATTTTTTAGGAATTGGCTCAAGAGGTGTCGTAACTCCTCTCTTATACACATACACTTACACTGCGCTCCCTACTACAATGTCCAATACTAAGATTCCTGCTAGTCAGGATATTGGGGATTCCGGTGGGATGGGTGTGGGTGGTGTTCGTAATAAAATTAAAAATAAAGATCTCATTACTAATGAAAACTCTAATAAACGTGAGGTGGTTGAAGAATCACAAACCTCACGCTCACATAATTTGTTAAGCCCTTATAGAGGGGATAACTCACAAGATGTGGAAAATCCACATACCCCTGAAAGACCACATGGTTTGGCAAGTCCCTTAAATCCTCATGGAGGCAATAGTCCACCCAATGAGGAAGAGGTAGAAACCACACCACAGTGGGGTCGACCTCATAAATCTGAGAAACCCCCTGTTGTTGAAAACCTTTTGAGGCTGGATGAACCTCCCAAATTGAAAAAAAGAAATGGTTCAACCACCACTCACTATAGACATAATCCTCATCTGGAAAGACAGGATGAGGAATATAGATATTCTGATTCCAACTCTGACACCGATGATGGCTTATTGTCTATTCCATATCTGGAAAAGCTAAATCATACTTTGGCTTCGCAAAAAGAAAAAGCTGAAGCTATAGCTCATAAAAATTATGACACCCGTCTCCTTGTAAATAACCCCTCGTTGAAGGCCAAGAACTTCGACCTTCGCGATCCTTCCTTAATTAAGAATTTGTCCCTCTATGAGAAGGATGTTTCCCAATATGCCCCTCGATCTCATCATAATCCGGGTGATCATAATGTAAGATTTGATATTAAAAATGAAATCCCTAGAAACTCGTCCCCAAAAAGGGGAAGTAAATTAATTCAAAGACCACAAAGTTCCCACAGTCATGATGACTCTAATAGATATACTCAACCTACTAGATCCTATTATACATCTCACACTACTGACTTGTTAGGGTTAGATAGGGATCAACGGGAGTATAACCCCGTGAGTAGAATAGAGCCATCCCTAAGGGAACAACACCACTCTTATTCCCCTTTTGACCATGTCGACCGAAATAGTTATGGATCGTATGACTTTCAATATACATCCCAGCCAAGAAATAGATCCCAAAGATTAGTAAGAAGACCTGAGTCACCAGAACCTGAAATGTATACAGGTCCACAAATTAAGAGATGTATAGATCTGTTGGAAGATGCCATCTCACTCCTAGTCCAACTACTAAAAAATTCACAAAAAGTGAAGGTTGTCGATCCCGGTCGATATAATTACGAAGCTGAACAAGATCTTCTTGTCTATTTGGAAGATTTTGAAGCATATGGTCAGCTTCATTACCCCAATGCCCATCATCAATGGCTTAGATTGCTTGGCAGGCAGCTGGAAGGTCGTTTCCGCCAGCTGTATAAGCTAATCTCCAAAGATGATCGGGACTATTTCTCCGTCCGTGACACTCTAATAGCATGGTTCTACAATGAAGAGAAACGTCGAAACGAGTACCGTTTGCACGCTTATCACTCGGCTCGTCGAGACCATAAGGAATCCATCCGAATGTACGCTCTTCGTTTGGAACGCTTAGCGCGACGCGCATATAACGGAATCGATATGCGGAAACACGAATCCCTTAGGACTGCATTTTTATGTAGTCTTCCACCAGATATCGAACGGAGCGTCCGCGAATATATTAAGATGATGGAAAATGAGGTAAACACCAGAGTCTCATGGGAAAAGATCGTGAGTTATGCTGACTCGTTAGAAAATGACAACGATCACTTTCCTAATTCCATCTCTCATGAGTCATCAAACTATTCAGAAGAAAAGAGACACTTAAAGAAATCTGACCATAGTAAACACCACAGAGATGAGCTGAACGAATCAACCGAGTCGGTGATACAGATTAACACTCTGCAACCTAACTGGATAGAAACAGTTCAGGATAGGAAAAGTCTTCCGCCTCCAAAACCGACCCGTCGTTCATCATCTCGTTCGTCACCCCGTCGTTCAAATCGCGATTCCCAAGTGAAACCATCCGGTGGTACTCGTCCCCGTGATGATCGCCGTGATCCCGCCGTGACTGTAAACCTAACACCTCTTCTCACTATAACACCCGAGATGACAAGAAAGTCATCGTCTGTGATTTCTGTGAGAAGAAAGGACACAGTATGCGGGATTGCTACAAATTCTTGGGAATTTGTAGCTACTGTAAGAAGAAAGGGCACGTTCGAGATGAATGTAGGTCCCGCCGTTCTCCACAGTCATCGCCCCCACTTCCCAGAGCTTTCACCTGCCCGTTCTGTGGTGGTCCGCACTCTGGTATGAGGTGCACTCATAGGACACCTCCTAGACAAGGTCGAAATAAGTCTGCTTCTCCAGTAGATGATACACGTAGAACCGTTCCTGTTCATAAGGTCTATTATAGAAAATCCCCCACAAAAAGAGAACAGTCTCGGTCCCCAATGAAGGAAAAGCCACAGAGGACTCCGAGGCGTTTCCTGGATCCTTGTGATGCTTGTTCAAAGTCCCATTTAGAGGGCCATTGTAAAGGACCGGATGAAGCAAGTTCAGCACCTTTAAACCGTTGGTCTCCCCCAGAGTTGAGTCCCCTGGTGGAGAACGTTCCCTTGGTCGACTCAATCACCTCCACTGACGGTACAAAAAATGCCATTCGTGGAGATCCTAAACCTTCGGAAACTTCCCCGTTACTGAATTGTAAACTGTGGACAGTCCAGGTGGATTGTAAACCAAGTTCTATTGATCCCCTGATCATTTCCGAAGCTTTCCACCCGCACGATTCAAGTTATTTCGGCTGTATGATCGATAGCGGAGCATCTGTAAGTCTTATTGGTTCGGACGTGGTTGAGAGATACCTAAAACATATTCCCATCTGACCTTTCTGCTGATTTGGTATTAATGCCATTAGCGGTCTGGCGCGTGATCATATAGCTCCAGTTAGTTCTTATATAGAAACACCTTTATATTTCTTTGGCCATACCTGGGTTTCTAAACCTATCACCTTTTTGATAATTCCCACGGAACTAATGCCTGCTCCGGTTGTTTTAGGAGCCGTAGCCTTAAAAGAGAACGAACTCCTTCCTGATCTTTCTACCAGGAAGTTATTACGCAGGGAAGGTACGGTCATACAGGCTATTGCCAAAGACGAAAGTTCCAACATTCCTTTCTATAAATGTGTAAACGTCTGCTCCATTAATATTCCCCCTCATGTAGAATGGTGGAAATAAAAGGGCCACAAAATACACCTTTGTCCTTGGTTGGGTTCCAAGGAGTTGCAGAGAGGGTTGTCTTACCTTTTCAGGGAATTTTGAACTTGGCATCCCCTAGCCACATAGCCGTATTAAACCCTTCTGAAAAAAAACAATATATACGGAGAAATACCGTAATGGGCCATGTTATGTCTCTTAAGGAAGAGGATGATTCTCCCATACGGATTAACACTGTGAACACCTCTTTGGATGACTTTGTTCAATGTAAGGAAGTTTGGACTCCGGACAGAATAGAGAAGGAATTTTGTTTTTCTGAGCTCCCCATAAGTGAAGAACAAAAACAAAGTCTTATGGATGTACTCTTAGAGCATCAGTCCTCTCTTAGTTTTG
>JABUQX010130951.1:0-2500 GCA_015478945.1 Trachelipus rathkii | reverse complement strand
GCCCTGGTAATAATGACAGTAATTTAGACTATCCATGCATGTACTGCAACCTTCGAACGCACATATCTGCTTTGTGTATAGAAGGGCACAAATAGTTTATAAAGATATTGCCATTAGATTTAAGTTAGTTTATAGTATTTAGTTTAAGGAATTTTAAGCTTATTTATGCTTAAAATGTTGTAAATAACTTTTGCTTAGGATCCTATTCTTGAATAGTATCCTCTCTTTGCACTTAGGCCTAATAATTTATTTATGCTGTAATTTATAAGAATCGGTGATGGAACACTTTTGCTCTACTATTACCTAACTTATTGTGCTAGTGCATGAAGCATATTTTTTAAATACTTTAAACATTGCTCTCATGCATTATTAGGCTTATTTAAAATTCTTAAATTAATGTATGGTAGGCTGATGCCATATTTCTTTGCTTCAATATTTATTAGGACTTTTGTCCCTTTATATCAATCAGTTGTCCTATGGGCAGTTTAACAATTATTTGACATTAAATACGGTACTTATATTTTTTATTTGGCCATCGGCTTGTTCAGAAAAAAAAAAATACTTTGACCCATGTGGTTTTTTTTATATAATTAAAAAAAAAAAGGATTTTCTTTGAACCTTTTTACCCATTTAATTCTGGTTTAAACTGGTTGCTTATTGCACAACAGTGCCTATCAGGCCCACATCACAAATTCCCTTTTTTGTCTCTGGGTTTACTACAGTGCCTGTTAGGTCTATATCATAAACATGGTTCAAAGCTAAAATCTTACTTTAAAATCTTAAATTATAAATTTATTTTTTGATTTTACACACTAGTCCTTATGGACTGTTCTCAAACCTTCAATTATATTTGAATAATTTATTCTGGAATTCCTTTAGTGATTTCCAATTATTTGATATTTTGCCATATTGTACAACACATGGCTTGAACTCTTTGTTTGTAACTGCTTAAATACTTTAATTTTGGTCTCGTCGCATATGAAGTTTTATATTTGTTTACTAGAATATCTGGCATTCTATGCTGGACTTATTTTTTGATGTTTTATTTTATTGCATTGTTAATCTGAATTGCAAATTTTAATAAACTTGCTTGCCTTCGAGCACTGCTTCCCTTAATTTGCTGAAGGAGCATAAGAACATTTCTTATGTTTCTTGTGTTCTTTCAGCAAATTCTTTTTGTTGGGAGGTTATTAGAAATATTTTATTCCTGTATTAAACCTTACTATGTTGTTATTAACTTTTTTAAGAACTTGGGTCCTTTTTAAAATGCTTACAAGACTTTAGAGTATTCTTGTATTTCTACACTGTTTTGGTGTTTTGGAGACTTTCTTGAAAAATATATTTTAGGCAACACCAAAAGTTTGTTTTGAAACTTAAAAACGAGGCACTTGAAAATTGAGAGTCGATTGAGTTAAATGTGAGATGATATATCTCCGATCCTTTTTGTAGCATTATGCTATTTGTTGAAGTATATCCATTAAAAACTGAGTAAAGTATTTATTTATATTGTTAAACATTAGTTCTAGTTAGGCCAAAGTATTTATTGCCATAGTAAAGATAGAGGAATCGTTCTAAGAAAACTTAAGTTAAGGTCTCTTTTCCAAGCTGGTCCTAACCTTTTATATTCTGTTTTAGCAGGACTAGTTGTTAGGTATATCCTATCTTTTCTGTTTTATTATCTAACACATCTCTTAGCCTCTAAATCCTTATACCTTACTTTGAGTCTTAGAACAGAGTACTCCTAAGACGGCATGCTATATGTAGGCCAAAGCTAGGAACTAGCAACTACCTTTATTTTACTAAAATTAAGCCTCAACAAAAGGCTTCCCTCCAAGTTTAAAATTCTTGGAAATCAAAACTTTAAAGCTAATTTGAATTTAAAATTTAATGGTGAGTTATAATTGTTTTGTTGTAAATTAACTAGTTAGGCTAGACCTCCTCATATTTGGGTAGAGCAGTTCACTCAACTGCTGTGATTGCATATCAGAGAATTTACTTCATAGTTAAATTCTGCAATAATAAATATTATATATATATATATATATATATTATATATATATATTTATATATAATATATATATATTATATATATATAATATATATATATATATATTATATATATATATTTATATATTATATATATATATATATATATATATAATATATAGATATATATATAATATATATATATATATATATATAATATACCGTATATATATATTATATATATTATATATATTATAATATATATATAATATATATATATTATATATACTATATACTATATATATATATATTATCTATATATATTATATATATATATATATATATATATTTCATATAGATAATTTTCGTAAATTTTGAAAAGGGTGGAGTTGGAGTCGGAGTCAGAGACGGTATTTTTCAAAAGGGTGGAGTCGGAAGTGCTGTCATATTTCAATGACGGTTCGGAGTTCGGAGTCGCGTAATTTCAGAGGTATGAGTCATCCTCTCTCTTATT
>JABUQX010130950.1:15000-27500 GCA_015478945.1 Trachelipus rathkii | reverse complement strand
TCACAGTATGTAGCTAAAGAGGAACGGCAGGCTTCCTTACAGTAAAAACAAATTATATATTTCTTAGGAATTCAGCTTGAAACTTTTAGAAATGATGGAAAACTTTTGTGTTTTTTTTTTTTTTTTTTTTTTTTAAAAGTAATTTTCTGTTTTTTTTTTTTAACTAAAGGGAATACCCTAGGGTAAACGCCAAGATGGCAGGGTCGGGGTCTCTCGGTCCCGCCGTGTGACGACGGGGGGGACTTAATCCCCCCCTCCGGGGATGGCTCCGGAAACCCGCTCTTTTGGTCCTTTGGGTGTTCGCGGCTGTTCTCAACCATCCCGCCCTCCGGGGTTATTGAAGACGTCCCCCCTCTGTCCCCCAGTCGGCTCCGAGGCCCTCCTAAATTTGGTGATGGAAATTGTAATTTTGTTTTGTTTTTTGCGAAAATTTTAAAGTTTTTTTTTTTTTAGGAACAGGGGCGATGCCGGATGCGGGGAAACAGAAAAAGATCGTAGGGTGGGGACGCTTTCATACCCCGGAGGATTTGGGATTGTCGGAGTTATCCTCCCGCGGCACCCAAAGACCAAGACGGGAGTCGGAGACCATCCCGAGGGGGGATTTCAGGGCCCCCGTCGATCCACCGGAGGCCGAGAAGACCCCGACTCCTCGCAATTACTTTCGGTTTAACCCTAGGGTGTGGTATTCCGTTAGTTAAAAAAAAAAAACATTTTACTTCCAAAAAAAAAAAAAAAAAAAAAAAAAAAAAGTTAAAATATATATATATATAGAATTTTCGGGTGATTCCAAATATATAATTTGTTTTACTGTAGGACTTGCAGTTCTCTAGTTACATACTGTGAGCCATTAAAAAAAATCTGACCATATATATATATATATATAGTTTTTATTTATATAATATATTATATATATTATATATAATATATATATTATATATATTATAATATTTATATATATTATATATAATATTATTTTAATTAAAATTTATTGTGCGGCTTTTGGGGGTAGGCAGAGTAGGCAACGCCTACTTGCCTTAGTGAGCCCAAAAATATTAAAAAGTTAAGATTATATATATATATATAATATAATATATATATATATATTACATATATATATTATAATATTATATATAAAAGTTATAATAATATAATAATATATTATATATATATATATTATATAATATATATTATTATAGTATTATATAAATATATATATATTAAATATTATATATATATAATATTTCGTTCGAAGTTTAACTTTTAAAGATTGCCGGCATCATTGACTCGGATTCCCTCTTTCTGAATTAGTAGCGATCGGTCCCGAATTGTTAATTCTCGGAAGTTCAAAAAAAAGTTCCTTATATTCATCGTTAGCGGCAGCCAAAATGTGGATGCCTGACGAATTCATTATCAGTCATTTTTTTTTTTAAAATTAACCTATTTAAATTTAATCTAAAAAGAAAATATAATAATAAAAAAATTTTATTATAATAACATATTATAATAATTAACTAATTAATAATATATTTATTATTGCTAAACTTGATTCATCTCTCTATATCGACTTATTTGATTCCTAATTCATTTGAATAATTATTGACTCAACGTTAGAGTCGCTGAAACACGTTTGGACTCAAATTTCGGCTACGATATTAGATTGCCTCTGAGTCAGTATCAGTGTGCAATATTTTCGTTATCTAATAATTAAGATGTGCTTTGCAGTTCTATTTTTGATAATTAAGTATGCTTTTCATATTATTTTTAATACTGATTTTGTGTGTTTTTAACATAAAATTGAGCTGTTAGTTTTGTAAATACGGGAATATTTGAATAGTATTCGGACTTAGGTTTTATTTAAAATATTACTTAAATTTTTTTCGTGTGTGTTGTAAGCCTATGAAATTCAATGTGTAAAAAAATGATTCTGCAATATAAACATCTCATTTCTCTTGCATGTCTATATATATTAGATATATATAATATTTATTATATATATATAATATATATATATATTATATATATTAATATGTATATATATATATATATAATATATACTATATATATATTATTATATATATTATATATAGTATAATAATATATAAGTTACTTAACGGAGACAATTTAATACTACAAATTGTTAAATTATTGTTAATATGAAACGAAAGTTTAAATAAAAAAAAAAAGCATTTTTTAAAGATGCGAAAATTGAAATTAAAAATTTATTATTGTTATAAAATGAAACCGACTACTTTGACGCGCTTATGGAATTAATAGATTATATATATATATATATATATATATATAATATTATATATATATATATATATAAAGTAACATATATATATATGATATATATATTTAATAATATATATATATAATAATAATATATATATACTATTATATATTATATATATTATAATTATATATATTATATATATTTTCTTTTTATGCCTACTCAAGAATTTTGACCACGAGCCGCCACTGATATATATATATATATCTAATATTATAATATAATATATAATATATATATAAATATATATATATATATATATATATAATATATATATTATATATATATTTATATATAAATATATATATATATATATTATATATATATATAATATTATATACATATATATATATATTATATATATTATTATATATAATATATATATATATATATATAATATTATTATATATATAATATATTATTTATATATTATAATATATATTATTTATATATATATAGTATATATAATTATATATATATATATATATATAGTATTATATATATATATACAAACACTTATTGTGACACAAATAATCAAATATTTACGTCGAAATAAACAAAGTTCAAAAAAAATAAAATAAAGTATTTTCATTTTTATAGCAAATAAATTTTTTAATTTTTTTTTACCAAAATAAAAATTAATTACCAACCTTTCCAATTACTAAATTATTTTTGAGGACCATGGTTGGTTTACTTAAGGTCCTTATATATATATATATAGCTATGTTATATATATTTTATATAGTTACTTTATATATATAATATATATTAATATATATAATTAAGTATATATATTTATATATACTATAATATACTATATATTATATATATATATATATTTAATATATATATATATAGTATATTATATATATAATATAATTAATATATATTATTATATATATATAGTTATATATTATATATATATATATATATAGGTATTAATATATATATATATATATATATTATAGTAATATATATAGATGCGTCTATTTTTTAATGTCACAGTATGTTAACTAGGGACGGCGCTCTACCAGTAAAACAAATATAATTATTTGGATCAGCGGGAAATTCTAAGAGATGGGATTTAACTTTTTTTTTTTTTTTTTTTTTTTTTTTGCTTATTCATCGAACAATATTTTATAAACATTATTTCCCCCGCAACGGGGGACATGGTGAGGGGGACGCATACCCCGGAGGGGATGGTCTGAGAAGAACCCCGCGACACCCAAATTACCAAAGAGCGGGGTTCCGGAGCCATCCCCGGAGGGGGGGATTAGTCCCCCCCGTCGTCCACCGGGAGGGCGAGAGGACCCCGACTCCTGCCATCTTTGCGGTCTACCCTATGGTATTCATTTAGTTAAAGTAATACCAAGGTGTAGGGAATAAAAATTATTCTTTTTTTTTTTAACTAAAGGGAAACCCCTGGGTAAACCGCAAAGATGGCATGAGTCGGGGTCTCTCGGCCTCCCGGTGGACGACGGGGGACTAATCCCCACCCCTCCGGGGATGGTCTCCGGAAACCCCGCTCTTTGGTCTTTGGGTGTCCGCTGGGGGTTCCTCCGACCATTCCCTCCGGGGGTATGAAACGTCCCCCCTCTGTCCCCCGTCGGCTCGAGCCCCCTAAATGGGGGGAAATAATTTTTAAAATATTAAAAAAAAATTAAACAAAAAAAAAAAAAAAAAAAAAAAAAAAAAAAGTTAAATTCCCATCCTTCAGAATTTTCCGCTATTCCAAGTACTATAATTTGTTTTACTGTAGGAGCTGCCGTTCTCTAGGTACATACTGTGAGCATTAAAAAAAATCTGACCATCATATTATATATATAATATATATATACATATATATTATATATATATATATATTATATATAAGTATATATAATATAAGTATATATATACTATATATATATATTATATATTAATTACTATATATAAGCTTATTTATTTTTCATATGACTTTTTTAAAAGAACCGTCTAACAAAAATATTCTTTTATACTTTTCCCATAAAACTATCTTCAATTAAGAATCTTAAACCTACCCCGGCATTTACTTTCACAGGTTTACATTAGCATAATTATTCTTGAGGAATGTGTGGTTTAATAAAGGTCCTATATATATATATATATATATATATAATTTAATATATATATATATATATAATAATATAAAATATAAATGATACTTAAATTTAATATGTGGGGTATTTTGTTGTACAGACATAATAGATACGTTACGTACTTATGTGATAAATAATATATATATATATATATATATTATATAGTGGTTCAAGCCCGAAAAGGCCAGGCATGTAACTAAAAAAACTATATCAGCTAAACGAATATATAATATCATTTTTGGCCAGCATCCCGAAAAGTTCAGGCATGTAACTATAAACGTATTAAACTCTAACAGGAAAAATAAATAATACATTTCTTGATTTCAGGAAGGTAATTTCATCGAGGAACTTAAAAAAAATATATTTATTCTAATATTTATTAATAAATCCTTTAAAATTTCAGATATATCTGCTAAACTATTATACATTGCATTAGTCTCGAGAACAAAAGTTGCCAAATACCGTTTTTGGGAAAATATTGTTTCTTTTTTATATCCCTGTTAGGAGGTTCGAGCCGCGGAGGGAACAGGGGGGGACAGTGGTCCCCCCCCGTCCGTCCCCGGCTAGTAAGTAGGCCGAGAAACCCCGACTCATGCCATCTTTGCTGTTTACTCGTGATATGATCTTTTTTCCGTTTTTAAAAAAAAAAAGAATCTCAACTTTGGGCAACTTTCGTGCATACTCGGGGAGTAGTAAGCCGCATCTTTGATTTATCAAAAAACAGTAACTTTTTCACAATTTTTAAAACAATTTTAAGTTTTTAAAAAGCTTGTTATTTTTTTTAATTTTATTTTTAATTTCCGGAGAGGGGTGTAAAAATGCTTACTTGATTAATAAAATATATTTATTTATTTTGTAGCTGTTATAGTTTTTAGTTACATGCCTTGCGTCTTTTCGGAGTATGCAACCCATTTTATTAATTCAGGTGGAAGACATTTACAGTTTTTTTTTTGAAAATTGGAAGAAAGCTTTGTTAGACGCGGAGGGAGCCGCAAGTGGCCCAATGTTGGAATTTTTTTACTTTTTTTCACTAAAGAATATCCCACGGGGTGGGTAAGCAAGACGATGGAAGAGATCGGGGTTTTCACGGGCTACGGGGTCGGGACGATGGGGACTTCGTCCCCCCTCTGTCCCTCCTTCGGCTTTCGAACCCCCTAAAAACAGGATATAAAAAGGAAAAATTAATATTTGCTCACAAGCGTAAAAAAAATTGGTATTTGGCAAACTTCGTTGCTCTTCGCAGACTAAATGCCGGTTTCAGGGTTCAATCCAGAAGCGTACAATTATTTCAGGGTCTAAGATTTTTATATAATTTTTAAGGGTGTTATTATAAATATTAGAATAAAAATATTTTTTTTTTCAAGTTTCATCGATGAAATTGCTTGCCAAAATCAAAAATGATTATTGATTTTCCTGTAGATGTTATAGTTTTCTGGTTACAATGCCTGGCCTCTTTGGGATGCTGGCCTATATATATATATATATATATATAATACCACCACTCACGAAAAAAACAATATATATATTATATATATATTATATTATATATATATATATATATATATATATATATATATAGTAGTATATATCATACTATATATAATATTATAGTAGTAGTATAGGTGATAAAAACTTTGACAGCAAGTTCACATCCGGAGTGCCAACCGGATGTTGCAAATGTTGCAAGAAACATTTTTGCAACATTGGGTTTTTCAAAGCTTTGACGTGTTCAAACTAGGTTCTTTAGTCGTGAGGACCGATTTAAGGTCTGGAGACCCGTTTTTTGAGGTTTAGCCTCCCGAAAGGGGGCGGAGCCCCCTCAAAGTTGGGGTCTTTTTTGGTTTGAGTAGAAGGTTTAAATGATCGATAGATCATTTTTATGATGGTTCCAATCGATTTATCATGATCGATTACCCTAAATCGATCTTTAATCGACTTTCTACTGCTACTGGTCGCATTAGCACTGAAAATTGATACTCGAAAGAAAATAGATTACCATATAATTAACATTCGATTATCGCTGTAGTTGATGCCCCGTCCGGGGAATCGACCAGCTTTTTCTCAATAAAGATATAAGAGATATGTTGCTTCAAACTTGGATATAATCTATGTTATGGATAAGCTCGAATTCCGTGTAAATTTTCCAAGTCTGTAGGATGTATATAAGAGGGGGTCACCCCCGAGAGGCGTAGCCGCTACTGCCCACGTTCTATCCCTTCTGGCTTTCCAAACTGAGACTTGAGTTAAGCCTAACGTTTGGAGTTTAGGCTCGAGCGTGATGACGTAATCTCGTCGCAGACGAGATTACATCAGCGCGCGAGAGCGCGCGCGCACACATACACCACTCCCCCTTAAAAAATTTAAAATTGATCGTTAGAAGGACTGAAAACTTTTGGAGACAGGTTGGAAGGAGACGGAGCGGAGACGGCATTGGAGATTGAGTCGGATTTGGAGGGAGTCGGAGTCGGATTCGGTTTCGGAGTTCAGGGACCCCACCGGAGATGGGTCCCTTCCTGAAAAAAAGAAGAAAGAAGAAATGCATGGAAAGCAAACAGAAGAAGAGAAGAAGAAAGGAAGAAGAAGAAAGGAGTTGGAGTCGGGCAGTCGGAGACGGAGTTGGATTCGGACTCGGAGTCCAGAGACCCCCCCCGCCGGAGGGGGGTCCCCAGTTGGAAAAAGAAGAAGAAATTGTGCATGGAATGCCAAAAGAAAATAAAGGAGGAAGGACGATAATGAGGAAGGAAGAAGAAGAGAATGAGAATGAGGAGATCTGAGGAGTAGGCACAGACACCGGTGTAGGAGTCGGTGCGGTGCCGAGTTAAATAAACAGCGCTATACAAACATGGTTGTGTCTTGAAAATATTGTTAATGGGTCTGGTAGATTTCGAATAATGTTTCAGAACCATCAAGAAAAAAATAAAAATTAACATAAATAAAATAAATAAATAAAATCTTCTTTATTCTTTTTATTTTATAACTTACAAATTTTACGTTTTTACGTACCCTAAAGCAGTATAAATCACAAATCAACCCACTCACCCCTATCTCCCATCTGTTGATCTATTGATCTATTGATTAAGGTCAAATTTTACTAAAATTGAAACGTTTTACATACCCTAAAGCAGTAAATCACTAAATTAAACCACTATCCAACCACCAGCCACCCTCCTGGTCAGTTGTGATCTATTGATCTATTGATTCAAAGTCACTTTCGAGTATCATTTTGGATAAAACTAACATTAAAAACAAATTCTATATACACTGATCAGCGATATATTTGCCTAACGTAACAAAGTGTTCCTTAATAAAGATTACGTTTAGCATCATTGAACTAAGAAAAAAATGTACAAAGGGACAAACCTAACACACCTTAAGCACGAATAAACTGTTAACTTTAACAAAGTTCCACACTTAACAGCAGTGAAGTAACTAACACAGCATACAAAAACGTAAACCCTATTCACACTTTTTTTAACATATCACTGATATTTTTACCTTAACATAGTAAATTTAACAAAAATTTATCCATAACGTTGTCTAATTATCATACTGATCATTGAATATACTCTAGCGTAACAAAGTGTCCACATTAATAAAGATTACTTAGCATCAGCTGAAACTAAGAAAATAATGTACGGCGAACAAACCTGACACACTTAAACATGAATAGCAGTCAACATTAAAAAGTTCCTCACTTAACAACAGTAAGTAACTAACATTACATCCAAAACGTAACCTAGTCACACTTATTTTTTCTAGCATATCTGTAACATATCAACTAAGAATAAATGACATGACACACACGCACACACACACACATATTACACACACACACACACACACACACACACACACAACACACACACACACACACACACACACCCACACACACACCAACACACAAAACGTAAATTTTTACGTTATAAACATGAAAAGTATAAAATGTTTTAAGCTAAAAACAACAGTGTTACAAGAAATTAAGAGTTAAGCGTTAAATAAAAAAAATTTAAAAAATATTATATATTTAAAATACAAAAATTTTAAACAAATAAATATAAAAACAAAATTCGAGAAGGAATATTAAAAAAAATTAAAAAATTCTAACAAATTTAAAATAAAAAAAAAAAAATAAACACAAAATATAACTGCAAATTAGAATTTACCAAAAAAATAAATAAAGGTAAAATTTTAATTACGATATATGAAATAAAGTAAAAAAAAAAATAAAAAAATAACAAATAAAAAATAAACAAATAAAAAAATAAAAAATAAAAAAAATAAAGTTAGAAAAAATAAGTTTAAATTAAAAAATTTTATATTTAAATTAAAATAATAAATTAACACCCAAAATAAAGGAAACACAAACAAACATCGAAAAATTTTTCCTAGTCAATTGATTTTTTAATTTTGAATAGAAAAAAATATTATATTAGTTAACGTTATAAAAAGAAATGAGATTTGAAATTATAAATGTCAGTCTCAACATTTAGAAAAACAGTTTATCTTTGCAAGATGCAATGCAATTGACGATAGTACATGTTAGAACAGAATCATTTAACTAAAACGTTGCTTGGAAACTGCAAATTATGTTTAACAATATCTAACTAACGAACGCGATAAGGTTTCAAGTACTCACACACACACACACCATACACACAAACACACACATACGCACACACACACACACATTACGCACACATAACACACACACACACATAGGAATATGTGATAACGGAACAAATGTTTTCACATTAATAAAAGCTAACATAGCATCACCTGAAATAAAAATACACCTTTTCTAACATATCACTTGATATTTTTACATTAACATTATAATATTTAACAAAAATTTTACCAACCAACCATGTGTATAATTATCATACTGATCAATTGAATATACTCTAACGTAACAAAGTTTTCTCATTAATTCACCTATGATAGCATGTTCTTGAACTACATAAGATCATATACAGCGACAAACCTGAACACACCTTATAATGGAATTAAGCAGTCAACGATTAAGAAAATTCAGCATTTTGGCAACAGTAAGAAACTTACCTTACATCATAAAAAAAAAAGTTTCCAAAACTTTTTTTTTTGGAGAACTTATCTCTAACACGTAATTAAGGATAAATGACTACACACCACACGCATAACACACACACACACACACACACACACACACACACATCACACACACACACACACACAACACACACACACACACACACACACACCAACACACAAATTAAAACAAAGTATAAATGTAAATTAAAAGAAAAGAAATTGAAGAATTTAAAAAAATTTTACAAATTAAAAAATAAATAAAAAAAGATTAAAAACCAAAGAATAAATTGAAAACAAAAGTTATTGAAAAAAAGCTGGAAGTTAGAAAATTTAAAAATTTAAAAAAAAAAAAAAAGAAAAAAAAAAAATAAAAAAAAAAAAAAAAAAAAAATAAAAAATAAAAAAAAAAAAAAAAAAAAATAAAGTTAGAAAAATACATTTAAAAAATAAAAAATAAATAATAAAAATTTAAACATAATAAAATTAAAACACAAAGTATAAATGTAAAATAAAAAAAACTTATTAAAAAAATAGTAAAACCAGTAGTTGACGTTTATAAAAGGAAAATGAGATTTGAAAATATAAATGTTAGTCTTCAACATTTAGAAAAACGGTTTATCTTGCAAGATGCAATGCAATTGACGACATATGTATACATGTTAGAACAGAATCAGTTATGTGAACAGTAGTTGTATGAACTAAGAAGAAATGTGGCTCTATACATTTATACAAGCACTTAAAACACAAGTACGTAATATACACACACACACTCACACATAAACACACACACCTTGAACTGTATGAAAAGTAACATAGAAATTTTATGGGGTAATAAAGCTTAAGCATAGATCACCTAACTAAAAAATAATGCTACAACGACAAACTAGCACCTAAGCCGAATAACCTGCTAACATTACAAAGTTTCCACACTTGACAACAGCCAAAGTAACTAACACAGCATTACCAAAAACGTAACCTATTTACAATTTTTCAAGCATGTCTTTAACAGATCAATGTTAATTTTACATATAACATAGTAACATTTAACAAAGATTTATTCTTAATTGACACGTATCTTCATCAAAGGGTGTCACTCGTTTCGGAGTATAAACATCATTTGACATTATGAATAAACGTAGACATTTGCAAAAGTCTAGGGCCAAAACCTAACATTACTCACAAAAACTTAACCTAGGCTCACGTTTTCTAACACATTTCATCGTCAGCTAACACAGTAATATCATACAAAAACTCATCATTTTCTCTAACAAATCAGTGCTATTCCACATGACATAGTAACTTATTTAAACATAAACGTACCTAACTTTCGATATGGAAACAGTTTTCACTTAACCAAAGCAGTATCTAAGCAACACATTACTTCCGTGAGAAAACCCAGGGGATGCGCCCCTTGAAGGGTGTGAATCCTGCGAGGGGGATCACCCCGAAGGGGTGTAAGCGGGCTTTACCCCTCCGAAGGATTAGTCCTATTTTTAATGTTAAAAGCGTATTTAAATAGCGGCTATTCTTTCCTTTTTTTTTTCAATTTACATGAATCGTATTATTTTGATTATGTAATAACATTTATTTGACCAACTTTCGCAAAAATAAGGAGAAATTATCGTAACATTTTGAAATTTGCAAAAATAGATCGTTTCTAAAATGTCAACTCATGCTGAGCACGAGTAGCACGAGTGCAGGAGCGCCTCTGATATATATATATATAATATAATTATATATTATATATATATATTATATATAATATATATATATATTATATATATATATATATATATTATTTACATAATTATATATATATATTATATATATATAGGGTTGTGAAAAAAACGTTTTTTTTTTAATTCTGTTTTTTTTGCAAAAAAAACGGTTTTTTTTTAAAACAAAATGTTTTTTTTGTTGGTTTTTTTTTTTTTAAAATTACCTCTTTTATCGTATGATTAAATATGGTTTTAAATTTATTCGATATATTACCAATACCCTATTAGGCCTAAATTATTGACTATTATCGGAGGGTTTATATACACGTATATATATATATATATAGAAATTATTATATATATATATATATATATATAATATAATATATATATATATTATTATATATATATATATATATATATATATATATATATATATATATGATCAAAAAAAGGTGCTATAACAGGAGGTTTTGGGGTGTCAGGAGAAAATGAGAATTGGTAGGAAGGTGATGGATTTCTGTGAGGAGACGAGGTGTGTGTGTGTAAGTATTACTTTCTTTAAACACAAGAGTATCCATAAGCTATACTAGAGTTGGTGTAGGTAAAATGGTATCGAAGTGAAAAGTATGATGATTTTGTGTTGGTGAAGGAAGGAGATGTTGAAGTATATGTTGGATGCTAAAATCAGTGAGGTGTTTAGAAATGGGATTATCGGATCATAATTGTTCTATGTAAAATGTTAACAGTTAGTGGGGACTTGGTTGGAGAGGAAGGTGATACGGAGGAAGTGGGTAAAAAATTGAGAGTGAGAAGTTTAGTGAACAGGGTAATAATTATAAGATGTAGAGAAAGCTCCGCAAGTAAAATCAGCTTGAATGTGAAACAAGCTGAGCTAAATAAATCTGAAGCCAATTCGTTAGCAGTGCAAAGAAGTATGTGGGTGTGCTAAGTAGGAAGTAAGAATTCGCGAACAGTGAGTGGTGGAATGAAGAGGGATGCAAGGGTTAAAAGTAAAAAAAAGCCGTGAGTTGAATGTACTAAAAGAAATGATGAAGTTTCAAAAGAAAGATGCTTTGGAATTATATTAAGGAGGAAAAAAAGAAATGCTAAAAGGATCGTACGTAAGAGGAATAAGAAGAGGTAATATGAACAGTTTGTGGAAAGGACTGAATGGGGAATACAAGGGAATAGGAAGGCTCTTTCTGGAAGAAAGCGCGAAAAAAGCGTTAAAAATTAGGAATAAGGGAACCTGCATCAGAATTAAGACTAGGGATCGGTGTTTTTGTAACTGATTGAAATGGA
>JABUQX010130950.1:0-5000 GCA_015478945.1 Trachelipus rathkii | reverse complement strand
CAGAATCTTTTCTTTCATTTTACCATTATTGAGTTTCCACCTCTACGTGTTGATCCACGAGTAATTTTTGTAGAATAACACACAAATATATAGTATATATTATATATATATATATTTATATATATATCTATATATTATATCTAATATATATTATTTCATTTATGCTTGTATGTATATATATATAGTATAGATATAGGGTAACATTATTTTATTAGATTATTCAAAGTAAATATAAAATATATATATTATATACTAATCAAATGTATATATTATTATATATATATATATATATATTATATATATATATGCTATATATTAGATATATAATATATATTATGTATAATATAGTAAGTATTCTTCTTCGTGTGGTATAGATCGATACTATAAATATATTCTATAAAATATATCGAATAGTATATTATTTATATATATTATTAATATATATATAGTAATATATCTATTATATATATATCATATAGATATCCTTTATAATATATATATATATATGATTCTATATATATAATAATATATTATATATAATATATTATACTATATTATTACTAACTAATATATATATATATACATCTAATATATTATATATATATATATATATAATATATATATTATAGTACTATATATATATGACTATCATATATATTATATATATATATACAAGAGAAAAAGTTTATAAAAGATATACCGTATCTAATTAGATTCATTTCAAAGCCAGTGGTTGGCAACTCCTTTCCCATGATAATAATTCGATTGATCAGTATTAAATTAACCGCTCTACATGAATTTTTTTTTTTCTTGTATAAATATTTGAGATTGAAATTTGGTTGTCCAGTTCAATCTTCAGAACTAAATGAAAGCCACTGGCAGTTTTTGAACATTGAAATCACTTAAAATTAACTAAAAAGACAGAAGTTGAGAGAATACCGTGTTCTAAGCCAAAAAGGGGAGTTGAGAGAATGTGTTCTAATTTAGAATTTAGATAGTCAAAGAATTTAGGATAGTCAATAGAGTTAGGAGATAATAATAGATAAGCACACATGAATGTTGTAATTGTATATTTTGAAGCCAAGAGACATAAAATTCCGAAGACTAAAAATTACAAACACGAAAACGTAACATATCGTTGTTATTTTACGTACAACATATGCCTGTGGGTGAAAATTGAAGATAGATACAGTAAAATTATAGTGTTGGCCGATCATCGCACGGCACCAGGGTAAGCGCACCACGCACCGCACCGCACCAAAAGTCATTTTTGTCGCACCGCACCTCCCCTCTATGTTTCCGCACCACGCACCGCACCTCTATATTTTAAAATTTGCACCGCACCGGTACAATGGATTTGTGCGGCGCACTGCACTGCACTGCACCGCACTGCACCAAAAAGAGCGCACCACGCACCTCACCAAAATGAACGCACCACGCACCACGCACCTCACCTGGTACGTCGGCCAAACCTAAGTAAAAAGAACAGAGAACGAGTTACTGAAGAAGTTTCTGTTATGGACAAGATTTGAGGTCTTGCTGAATGATGTTCAACACAGTGTAAATTATAATTAAAAATTGCGAATGTTGCAGAACATATTAAAGAAAGGCTGGGACCTACGTGGATAGCAATAATAGTGGGGGAATATAAAAAGAAAAAAAAGAACATATAGGTTGTAAGGTATAGTATGTGATTGAAAAGAGGCAGTGTTTATTATCATGAATGTAAAAACTTCAAGTCTTAAAAGATATAAAACTTCACCACAATACTTACAAATAAAAACTCCATAAGCATAAAACTCCATCACAATATTGACTAATAAAAACTCCATAAGCATAAAACTTCATCACAATACTGACTAATAAAAACTTCATTAGCATAAAACTCCGTCACAATACTGACTAATAAAAACTCCATAAGCATAAAACTCCATCACAATATTGACTAATAAAAACTCCATAAGCATAAAACTTCATCACAATACTGACTAATAAAAACTTCATTAGCATAAAACTCCGTCACAATACTGACTAATAAAAACTCCATAAGCATAAAACTCCATCACAATACTGACTAATAAAAACTTCATAAGCATAAAACTGCGTCACAATACTGACTAATAAAAACTCCATAAGTATAAAACTCCATCACAATACTGACTATTTTTAAACTGCTAACACCTATTATGGAATTCATTCGAGTAAAATATGAATAGGAACTAGAAAGTGTTACTAGTGAAAAATAAATCAAGTTGCAAAGAGATTATCTTGTAAAACAAATTAAATTTAAAAAAAAAATATATATATATATATTTTTTATCCGATCGGACAAGTATTTTTTGCATCCTTATAGCACACACACACACATACACACTCACCTACACTACTAACAAATATATATATATATATATATATATAGAGTATAGGTGGTGAAAGCATATATATATATACAGGCATATGTTATATATAAATATATATATATATATATATATAAATATATATATATATATATATTATCGATTTGCACGTCGTTTGAGCAAGTCAAAAAAAATCAGTATGAAAAGGAATAAAGAAAACAAAAGAAGAACGGACAAGCAGAGAAGCGAAATCAAAATTCAGAAAAATGTTCACCACAAAAATTAAAGATTTTTTTTTTTTAAAATTAAGAGTTATTTTAGAGAAAAGTGAATATGCAAAGAACCTAAGTAGATTTCAACGTAGAAAAAAAAAGAGTTAGTAGATTAATATTTTTTCATTTTTATAATAAATTTTAGTGTGAAAAATTATAAAATATGAATTATGTTGACATAAAACTTGGGGAGGGATGTGTTGAAGGGGTATTTTTGGAAATCTTCCCTCTTTTCTTCTCCTAAGTTAGTCGTGTTGATGCCATTTTGATTATATATTTTTTAAAAGGAAAGTATTGTCTGTAATAGTGTTTATATTGTGTGCTTAAAGGAAAAAGGAAAACCTACTCCAATGTAAGAAGATTGTGGAGATGAGCGCCATAAAGGGAGAATCATTATTCACAAGAGTGCGATGAGATATACCCTAACAGTCCATTTGTACCCAATATTGGATAATCTCATCGCTTCAGACGTGCTATTCTCTTCCGGAATGATGATATTGGTTGCTATTGGTTATTATATATATATATATATATATATATATATATATATATATATATATTATATATATATATATACATATATATATATATATATATATATATGGTTAAATATATATTATATATATATTATTATATATATATATATATATATATATATATATATATATATATTACATATTGTTACTAATGGTTATGAGGAGTTATAGATGCACTTGCATTTATTATATATTATATATTATACATATAGCAATGTTATATTATATTACATATTATATTATTATATAACTTTTTTTCACACAGAGAGATAATTATGTTGATATGTTATTGACCACTACATACACTATATATATATTATTATTATTATATAGATGGAGATATATATATTTATGAGAGATGAGTGGATATATGATAGAGAGAGAGAGAGTGATATATATATAAATATATATATATATATATATATATATATATATATATATATATATATGATATATTGTTATTGAATATTTATTTAGCTATATATTATATGTTATATATATTATTAGTTATATATATATATATATTATTATTACATACATATATATATATATACTTCATATATTATATATTATTATATACATATATATAAAGAAGAAATATATATACATATATATATATTATAGTTATTATATATTATTATTATTATTACACATATTATTATTACATATATAATAATCAACTTAACACCCACACGAAAATACTATAAATTAGTAAATCTACTGAATATAAAACTAAAGTTTAATTAAAATTAAATTTCTAGGGGAAAAATAAAGACTAGTTAAAGTAAATAAAAAAAAATTTTGCTTTCCTTGTTTTGGGTTCTAGTTTGCTCTGCAAAATTGTTCATGAAATAATATGTAATAAATTATGTAAATTCTAAAGAGAACGGGAAAAAGAAAGAAATGAATTTAGAAGGTTGAAATTTTTTTTTTATATACTATACGAAATGAATTTTTTTTGTCCTAGGAGTGACCTGATGACCTGACCTATCCTAACCTAACATAACCTCATTTCCCCCCTAGAACATGGAAACCAAAAAAAATCATTTCGCCCATAGAGCATCTATTTATGTATCATAGAGGTTACCTGCAAAAATTCTTTTTGATCCGACCTTCCTTCCGTGTGGGCGTTGGCAATCCATGATGAGTATATGGCGAGAGAGAGATAGAGCAGGCACATATATATATATTATATTAGTTATATATTATATATATATATACATATATATATTATATATATATATATATATGTATATATATATATATTAAGTTGTTATTATTATTATCATTGTAATATATATTGTTATTGTTGTATATATACATACATACATATGATTACTAAGGTTATTATTATTATTACATACATGAAAATTTATATATATATTATATATATATACAACTCAAGTTGAATTACTATTGTAATTAAAATTCCCTTTCATTCTTATGAATGAAAGTGCTTAATGAACGTTGTTTTTTATATATAACATTACGTAAAGGGTTTGCACATTTTCCGCTTTTTGCGCTTCCTCCATATTTCCCCTCGAATTACGCGTGGGAACAAAATTTGGCTTGCGGATTACTTGCATCATTTTGTTTGGTAAAATATTTCCGATGAGATTCGTCTTTCGTAATCTAAAAGTCTTTACGACCGTCCTGTCTCCCTTGGGGTTCCTTGTCTTTAAATGATTTATACATGCCGGCTACATATATATATATATATATATATATATATATATATATATATATATATATATATATATAGTATATATATATATATATATATATATATATATATATATATATATATATATATATATATATATGAAGTGTATAAC
>JABUQX010130949.1:0-51485 GCA_015478945.1 Trachelipus rathkii | reverse complement strand
CGATACTAAGTTGAAGGTTTGTATAAATGAGTCACAACAAAAAATCAGTGTATTATACGATATATTCCTTTAGGCTCTATCTTTATATTCGTTATCACCAGGTCTCAGCTATATGATGATTATAGACTATGTGGTTTATAGGATCTTAATTATTTTTAGTTATTTTCTATATATATTTTTTACGCATGTAATGTTAATGTATATAATTTAACCTAGTGTATGGGTAATTGATTAATGTAGTTATTGCTTTAGCAACTTAATAAATGTAATTTTATGATTTATTGATTATCTATGGTTTATTATTAACGTTCCTTTCGATTCGTACGTTAGTGTTATTAGGTCTGCCTTTTTGTAATTTGTATCACTATAAGTTATACTAAGATAATAAATAGTATAATCTAATGCTCTTGTTAATAAGACTGTCTGGTACATTTAATTTTATATTATTATAATTAATTTGAATACTTAAATTATATTAATTTATAACTTTTATAAGATATCTATAAAATATATATATATATATATATAATAATACATTTAATTATAATTTAATTTTAATTATTATTATGATTATTTAATTTTAAGGTTATATATATTATTTAAATATTTATTATATTTTTATATTTTAATATTTATTATTTATTAAATATTAAATTATTTATTTATCTTATTATATTATTATTCAAAATGAATATTATAATTTTTATTAATTTTAATTATATTTTAATTATTTAATTTAATATATATTACGCCCTATTAATCCATATCCCTTCCCTTACATTATCATACATCTAATATTATTTATTCATTATTATATTCCATTATATGTTAAAATAACTTATTTTAATTATAGTAATCTTTATTTATATATTAATACTATAATATATTAATTATTTACTTATAATTATTTATATAATATTTATATTAATTATTCTATATATAATATATATTATTATTTATTATTATTATAAAATTTCAGCATCAGTGCAATGATAGTTGATAATAAAACTATTATTCTTTATTTATATTATAACTCTTACTATACATTATAAATAATTATTTATTAATATTATCAATATATATTACCGAAAAATGAGCAGGAGAGGTTTTCTCTCATACATATATAATACTAGTAGTACATAATAGTACTATAATATATAATATATATATAGTATATATAATATATACATTTATTTTATATATAAATTAATAATATTATATGTTAATAATTCTCTATTTATAATTGTCTAATACATATAGCTTATATTTATATCGTCAGCTAAAAGTCAGTAGTTTAGGGGGACTGCGGTAGAATATATTATGGAAAGAGGAGCTGAATAACACCCCACTCTTCGCTAAAAAACAAATCACTCTCCAACACACAGCGATTAATAAACCGCATCGTAAACCACGAAAACCCCATCTCCTACTCGGATTAATAATATATTGCTCTCCATTCCTATCAGCAGTAAACCTGCTCTGATTTGCCTCTAAGATCAAAATTAAACACCCATCGAGGATTAATAAACTACACCCTGATATAACAACCCCCTCCGACTCCGCGCCAAAAACTCGCACACCCCCCTCGGGACCTTTGGGATCTGTCCATGGGTCATTTTGACCTCGGTATTTTTTTGGAACAACTCGAATTTTGTTTGGCAAGCTTCGTCTGAATTTCTGACTACCCTAATTCGTTTTTAGCAACCCTTCGAAGAATGGTGGTGGCGCCAGACGGAGGCGAAGCCTCCGTCGTCGTATTGCCTCGAGCGCTCCGTCTATATTGTATACTCTCACTACACTTCTATTTTTTTTTGTAGCACTTGAAGCAAACATAACTGAAAGGAGCTGTTTGTGATGTGTTCAATATTAGGGGCTTAGTCCTTTGTGAGATGTACTTAACACTCGAGAGAATAACGCTGGAATCCCGCCAGGTGCGTACCACCCACCTTCACTCGAGCCCCTCTTTGAAAGCCCAGTTGTCTGCGTTTATTCCAAGTCAGCTAGCCGTTGCGTCACAGCAGGTGATGCACAATGATTTCTCACGTTCCCGCACCGCCACGGAGACCGTTGTTTCGAATCCAACAGATTCGACAATAAAGGTATCTTTATCATTATATGTCTCTCTTCGAGGGTGGATGTGAAGATATGTCCAGTGTCGTTACGATTCAGAGTATCCAACTGGGTTTCCGATCCTTCAAGTACTAATTACCAGAGAAATCTCCCCATCCCTATTGGTAACGTGAACATCTGTATGTTAAGGTTTCCACTACCTTCATCTACACATAACAACGCCTAATAGTACATGGCTTAATACACTGCGCTAGTTATGAGTTCGACAACACACAGTTCTGCTCTTTTGTTAATGCTCTTGTTAATATGCCCGCTATTACCCACTAAGCTTATCTACTATTGCAGAGTGTGTTAGTTACTATATCATTTTTAAAAAATGGCTAACGGTGAAAGGCCTGCATTGGGAAATGGTGAATTTGCTTCAGAAATAAAGTATATAATCCGGATGCAGCGGCTAGAATCTTGAATTAAATAATAAATAAAATGGCCACACAACACAGAGATATAATGTGTAGACAATGGTAATGAAGACTGAGATCAATAACATATTGAGACACATTTATATAATGTTATATCAAGATTGACGTCGCTAGCCTATAGATCAAGACTAATAAATAATGTTTTCATTATCTATATATATATAAATATATCGCAATACCTATTTTATATTATTTGTGCATTACAATGATAATGTTATATTTTCATTTCTGTAACATTATGAAGATATAGCTGTACATCATACCCCTGTGCTGCAGTGCGCGGCATAAGCGCATTAAATAACAGTTCACGTCTTACTTATTTTTCGAAGTGTAGGCGGCACAACTTATGGATACTGACACAATCTATTCAGGAGTAAGGCTAACGACCTATTCTGTGGTTTAATAGTATAGCGACGTAGATTTTCATATCTATGGAATCGTGTCTCACTATTCTTCCAGAATATTGCGTATGTGAATCGTACATTATGTTATCGTAATGGGTTCTGAGCAGGAGTCAGTCTAGTTAATGGCTGTCGAGATGATCTTTGTGGAGTGAAGTTATCCCATCGCAAACATGTCACTCAATCTATGTTTATTGGTCAGGAGTTGACCGCTAAGTTGCGTGGATTGAGGTTATAACGTCTGTATCGCTTAATCATGTTGTAGAAGTGATTATTGTTCGTTTAAGACCATCCAATCAAGATTCTTGGTCTTCTCAACATCCTTAATCTTATCAAAGTTAATCTTAGCCATCCCTTGGAAATTAATTATGTGCTCGGTGCTCGGTATCCTTATTCAACGTTAAGCCTTTTACGTTAAACATTTTGCTTTCAAGATGTAAGCAAACTCGAGAATCATTCTTTTCGTACTTATATGTCGACATGGCGTAGGTTTTTAGGACCACCGTGCACACGAAACTATGCTGCTAAATTTCATCGCAGACCCTAGTCTCGCTCAGAATACAGGTTTTCACCTTATAAAGAAATTTCCGCTCCGTATCAAGGAATAGCGGATATTACGCATTTGCGTGCTGTGAAAAACACTAGCTGTCGGTATCACACGAGTAAAGGTGTACGCTGTCCTGAGAGAATACGAAGGAGTATTAATATAATTCGACCCTCGCCAAAGCTTTGTTTAGTTAAGGGAAGACAGCTACTTTGTGGCCTTTTTGCTGGTTTTATTGAAGTGGAAGCCGGCGTGTCTGCTATATCAACTATATAGTTACTCCCCGACACTCAATGATATCTACCATACACGATTTCAGCTCTTCTATATCATTAGATTCCCGAAACTGGGCGTAACATCGTGCATACCGATCATGCCTCATTCTTGGGATATTACGTTGAGTTCTAGATTTTTCCTCCACAATGTACCTATAGAGAAAGCTAATTCTAGCATATATTATTTACTGCATTCCAGGATCTCACTCTTTACAGAAAATATATGTCTGGGTCAAGTGTTATCGACCTTTCAATGTCCTTTTGTGAACAATATCGTGTGCAGGGTATTTGATTAGGAATTCTTCGCAAGCTTTATCGCTATTTTTCATCTGGCAACCCTAAGTCTCGTCTTCCACACTATCAAAATGTTTCACGTATTTTTCCTCGGGATATGTACATATTATGAAGGTGTAAAATTTCTCGAATATTATTATCATGAGATTCTTTTTTTAATGCATACGATACCTTTACGCTCTACTAGCTCATGTCTAGGCTCTGACATACAGTAATACGCTGCCGTTCATATTAACAAAATACGTATGGTTGTCTTCGGCTTTGTGCCCTGCTAGTTTTCCTTCATAGCCGCACGCGCTGGCATGCTATCTACAAGAGTAAAATATTAGAGAGGTGTGTCGACATAACGGGTCAGGGAGGACAGAGGTGAATACGAAATAGTTGCTTAGGAGGTAATGACCGACAGCATATACTGAGAGGCCGAAAATAAGGTGGATTCATGTTCTGTCACGGGACTTTTCTAGGGTAGGAAAAATCTCAATCATCCTATATACGAGTTTCGTAGGGGTCCGTGCTTGGAAAGGGTGATCTCTTGTGTTATTATCTGGACAAAAGGATACAGAGGAACGAGAGGTGAAGAATATCTAGATGCTATCTTTCAGTATTTGAATCCGCGTTCGTAGGGGGGTAGTGTTTTATATCACGAAGGGCTACTATACGCACCACCGGTCTAAAGCTTCACTCTTACCTCTTTTCGCATTTGCAAGGTTCCATTAGTCCGTATTGATTGTCATCAGCACTTACCTAACTTTCTCAGTGTCGGTGGTTTACGTCAGTTGGATTGATTTTACAACAGTGACTCACACTCCCTTTTTCATTTCTCCGCCCATTTCGCATTCCCCAATATTCTATAACCTCGTAACCTTGCGACTTAGTAATCCGCTTCTTGTCTCATGGTTGTACTGTATCTATCAAGAACTTGATTTGCCATGGAGACTTTCTAAGCCTTTCTTACACGCTGAATGCCCGTTGGGAGAGATATCTCATCGGCAGATGGAAGAGAAGACAATCTTCTTCATGAACTAGTACCAGATGGAGGAGGGGGAATCTTCTTCATTCAGTTTTATCGGTTGATTCACATATAACGTTGAGTTGACGGGTAGCTAAGAACTCATTAATGTCGAAAGGGTTAACGTAGTTCTTCATGCTGAAATTTCAACGTACCCGATCAGGCTTGGAGGTACCTCATTTTTGATTTTAAATTTACGTAGCCCACCATTCTTGCTGTTCGACTCGATGACCCTTCATACATTTCAAGTGAATGTGAGCCATTTTTCACACCCATCATCGAATAGTTGAAATCCATCGTGCGTCTATATGGGGTTTTCCAACTGTAATTTTCACGGCATGAAGCTGGCATTTATCATACCATGAATGATAATGCAGCAAGGTAGAACAATCTAAGTAGGCAGTCAACTTATATGACTCCTTAGTGAAGATTCCCCTGATTTCTCAAGGATTGTACTGGTAGAATATTAACATCTTGATCGCACAGATACTGTTGATACAATTCCTTCATAAGATCGTAGTCCTTTATTGTTAATTTGTGTCATAATGATGCGCAAAATTTCAAAATCAGCCTTTTCACTGTCGCGACCTTGAGATGTGTCTTCTGAAGATTCGGCTCTATCTTATCCTGGATTTTTACCTTGTAATTTAGTATTCTCAGGGTAATAGGAAAACGGAGTAGGAAAGAATCACTCTTTAAGCACAGTTCACCTGTATGCCATGCACTTAGGGAGTTTTTTTCAGTGCACAGGGCATAAACATTAACGTGTCCTTAAACTGAATATTGTGGTTAGCGGTCATAGTTATAATTTTGGTTCCCCGCTTCACAGGGTTGGAGGATATGGAATGGACGGTAGGTCTGGCAAGCAGTTTGTTGTAAACAAACTGATTGTCGAACTTACCGCCATTATGAGCTGCAACTAGTATGCTTGACTTCTTGTGTTTTTCAGCAAATCTGAATATATAGTTGAGAAAAAGATCGACAGACACTTCTCATACTCTCCTGTTGCTTCCAAATTCAGTTTGAATATTTCAGTTCGTGCCGTACCGCAAGTCTCACACGGTGATGGAAATTGTCTAGTTACTTGCTCTCCAGCAAGTTATTGCATACTAAACATAACCACTAGAATATAGGGGAGCATATCCGTTTTTATGCGTCTGGGCGGCCTCCCTTAATTTTTTTCCCCCTTCATTTCACGAACTTATCTTTTATGGGAATTGTATAGGTTTTGAATACTCGAAAATAAACGTGAAGGTGGTGTACTTACGTTGGGCAAAAAGCATCATCTGTTGGAACCTTGATTATTTCTCTATCAATGAAACATGATGATTATCACACTTCTATTCGCGTACTATCTCGCGCAACATTCCCGCATTTCAATATTGACATGCATCCATGTCGTTGTTTTTGCCCTGTTTTATCAGCTTTACTATCCATATAAATCGCCAACATAAGGTACACACGTTTAAGGTATTTGCACGTGAGGTCTTTATGCAGTTTAAGACAACCCTCATTATAGAAATCCCGATTGCATTTTTCACAATGTAAAAGCGTAGATGTGTCCCCTGGAACGGCCTTACATTTATAAGTTAAGCATTGGCCGCATCTTGTATTCAGTGCATGCGTTTTGTAAATGATTAATTAAGATGGTCGGTGAAGGGAGTAGCACTTGATGACCAAAAAAACAGGAGGCGTTTGATATCTTAAGGTTCTACACTAACGGTAAAGGGCTATCTTGATGGAAAATCTCCAGGAAAAGATAATAATATTTTATGAGGTTGTGTAGGAATCATAGCCTATTACAAAGAGAGGTAAGTCCTATTCTGTTCGTGAGGCTTAAACATTATCTTCTAGTTTACCGTTCTCATCTTTAAGTATAAGATAACAATAAATCCTAACATATTATTTGAGTGTTTCCTCTTTACTGCAAAATCGCGCGCCTTTAGGGGATCTATCATAAGTCAGTCCGCATACCAGTTGCGATCTCTTCACCATTTCATGATAAGAACTATTAGGCTGTAAAAACCTTTTACTCTCTTAAGGTGCAGACTGCTTCCTGGTTTTTTAAGAGTTACATGGTTGTGGAAGCTTATTGCTGCAGTATATGCCGATGAACCGCATCCTACACTTGTTTCTTACACCCTAAATCACGCTGTTATACCTAATTGTACTTTATTAACATCTTTATGTTTAAAGTACACGTCACCCAGATGATAGGTGTCAAAATTTTTTTTTGTTTACTTATTTTTTTTTTTCTCTGGGTTGGACCATTACCCTCTGGGTTATGAACATACTCTGCATCTACACAAATCGTTCCAACATTGGATCTTGTTGCTCACCAGACTGATTTAAGCAGCTTCTTAACACGATCCGACAGATACTGCGCGAAGATTTGTCGAGATAGTCTCATATGAGAAGAAATTCGATTATATGGAGATTTGCCCCCATTCCTATCGTATAAAAGGAAACCTGCCCTGTAGAGGGATTATATTCCACGAATAATGTCGGACTACTTCTCTCTAATCCTGTGTTACTAATAATATGTCCCACGTACTAGTGTATGACAGCTGTACTAACACATCGTTAATGTCACGATTACCGTTAAAGATACGTCTGGTGTCGATACGTACTCTGAAGCGGTGGTTGTCTATAATTCCAGAATTACGCGTGGATCCTTCAACGTGTTAACCGTTTAACCAAATCTGTAGAGAACGGCGAATATGTTGTTCATCAACCTTCCTCCTCACTGCAATCGTCATGAAACAACCTCTATGCGTGTATGGTCCCGAACAGCAACCCATCATACTAACAACTCCGTCAGGGTGCCCTGCTGTTTAGTTTTCTTCTGGAAAAAGATAAGAACCTTGATATAAAAGGTACAAGCTTATTAATACAATATTTCCGAATAAAAGGGGAGGATATCGTCGGATCCTTCTAAATTCTTAGTATTAAATTCAGGTATAGCAGAAGTCACCTCTTAGAAAGAAAATATAACTGCTTATGTATCATTTTTAAGGAGATTGAGAAAGAGGAGCAGTACCGGAAGCGTCTACGGTGGTATATAAAGCTTTTGTTGAAGGTGAAACAAATTTGTGTGTAAGCTAATTGTAGATTGTTATAGGGGTAATATATACGGATTCCAGAATTTGAAATATGCTTACCTTTCCTTGTTTTTTCGTCCCAGCGGTGAGAGGTGTAGATTATGATTGGGGAATGTCGCTAGTCTGTACGTATTGAATTGATTTCACTCAGGACTGCCATCCACGACCTGTTGAGCGATTACGGCTTTTTGAGGCCCACCTCAGGTCGCTACGACGCATGTCTATCGCCTTTCATGCTTGTGAGATTGCAACTTCGATCTTTTAGATGATTGGGCTTCCTTGTGTTTGTAATTCTATAGTACGGAGAAAACATATATGGTATATAATTATATATAACAAAATGTAGATTGTTTTTATAGTTACAGCGTATTATGAGATTTGGTATAAATTATGTATTGAATTGTCACTGAGCACCGATTCCTTGAATTTCCTTCGAAGCTGGTTCGGTTTGTAGAAATACTTCCTCCAACAAGCTGTGCGGCAACTGCTTCTTCAGCGACACTGGATGATGCTATCGGAATTTCGGACTCGTCAAGCAGATTGTTTGACCGGATTGAAAGATTACGCCGCCTGAGTTTCGATAATTAGTCTTCTCTACCAGGACTATTTGCTTATTCCCGAATCACCTCCGCTTTTTGACACATTGATGCAAATTCTCACTCACACTGTCATAATGAACAACAGTATATAATAAGACCTATAATTTATAACTAATTATATTTTTATATATTATATAATATATACTATAGTATATATATATATATACATATACACCTCACTATAATATACCTATATAATACTATCATATATATATTAATCACTATATAATAGAGTATATATATATAAAAGAGATATTATGTACGTTATGTAGTCACTAACGCTATACGAATATCTATATAGACGTTAAGAAATATCTTAGATAACCAGTTTGATCATACTATGGTGTCATCGAGTCCAATTATAAATCCATAGCCTGGAGAGGAAAAGACACATCAGTTCAGCTTTATTTACACGGTATAACGATAGCTGCGCATCGCACATCATTACCTCGTCCACTATTCAGCCGATATATCATACGGAGACTCCAGCAGTGTTGCACTGTTTCAGTAGTGCGTGTAGATTCGTTCGTACGGTCTGTCTTTACTCCATCCTCTACGAATCTGCAAGATAAAGGTGAAATATATTCATATACCTATATAATATATAATTATGTCGCTAGTTTAAAAGAAGCTTTCTCGCACATGTAGTGGAACATGGAAACGGCAAAATACTGAAAAATGTAGTCTACAGACTCTCTCTGTTTATACACCTAAAAAATTACTGTAAATTCCTTAATGAGAGTAAAACGATGTTTGACATATATTTAAGAATTTGATATGATATACAACATATAAAGAGCAGGAAACGTCCGAGGCAATCATACTTTGTCATAATACATGTAATATATATAATATAATTTATATCTAACGAACATTATGGTTTTTTACAGAATATAATAATATCAAGTATATATAGATTTTACAAGGACGTGCGTATACTTTACCCTATTAATTGCCACGAGACTATGTCGCTGCTATTCCTGATATCTTACGTTCATCATCAGTTTGGAACTTGAGCGCCTTTTTTAAATCAGGTGCGTCACTAGCCTCTCCACTCATTCTCCACCCTGATTAGAATTCGAGAAAACTTAGTTGAGTTCAGAAAAATGTTATCTGTATCTCATACATGTTCTCACATCGCCACCTGAAATAAGTCCGTTTTAAATACCGTCGTATTTTGATTATATAACAGGCATATTTTCGTTTTCCTCTGTTTATACAATTTCATGTTTCCAGCGGCGGAAAAACACAGAAGCGTAGTAAAGCAGTCATCTTTAGTAAGGGCTGGGTGAGTACATTTTAAATGCAGCTTAATTCAATATAAAAATTAATTTATATACTCTTTCTTGAGTTGCAGAATTCACAGAAATAGCTGTCTGTACTCTATATGCTTTGAAAAAATATATTAATGAACGAAAGATAGTACTTAATTACCACTCCACTACAGGCCAACCAAGAAAATACACAACTGACTAAATATAGCCTTGACGTCAAAGGGTTCTTCAATACGGGAATCGCGAAGGCCTCGCGGATGCTGTATTTTACGACACTATACGAGGGTCAAAAAATAGAACTTAATATACATAAAAAACTTTTGTTAATGAAATATAATCAAATGGTACATAGTTATTATTGACTTCTTTAGACAGATAACAAATAAACATGTATTAATACGACGGTTGGGTTTCTTTTCACTTAAAAGTTGTTCTATAAGTGGATGGAGTTGGAATCTCACAAAAGTAAATTATTTTCAAATAGTACTAAACGATTTCCGTATTTAGTTTTTAATTCCACTATAGACGAAAAGCCTTTTCGCAAAGGTAAAAAGTATCCAATGGGATCAATATTTTCAAAGCATCCGTTACTAAGCTTCCTTATTCACTTTCCGTGCAAGCTAAAACTTATCTAAATCTTCAGGGGTCGTGAAGTTATTAATTTAAAGTTTTGACTTTTTGGGGAGGAGCGAGACTTAAAAGATTGTGAAACGCTGTTTTATACTATTAAATAATTTACCCTTTTCTCAACTTACATATATTGGCCTTGGGGCTGATTTTCCGAAAGTGCATTAAGACCCTTATTTGTTCCCCAAAATAACACCCTACGAAATATTTGCCCTCGGTATGATTTACACAACACTCCTCTCTACTTTGCATGTAATATATTACCAATTAAAGATCTATTTAAGATTAAACTCTGTGTGTTTAGGCATAAGAATCTTTTCAAATATAATGCGCCTTTTTCGAGATATTTGGATAGCCTAGATTGGACTCCTAAGTACAAGAAACAAAATCTGAGCATTCTGAGACATCCATTCTCCAGGACGCAAATTAATAAAAGTTTTTGCATTAATAATTGCATCTTATTCTATATAGGAATAGTTGCTTCGAAACTTATGGAAAGTTACAAATGAATTCAGATTCAAAAAAAGAGTTAAGAGAATTTATTATTTCTTAAATAAAAATAATAGATAAAATTTGATAAAAAATTTTCTCCTCTATCCAAAGCGAAATATTCTAATGTAATATTTATCTTTCAATTAATCAATAATCTGCTTTATAAAGCGTCTAGATTTCTGAGATATTCAACAAATTATTAATACTAGGAAAGTGTGGAAAGGGTGCTTTATTATATCTATGCGTCGTATTTCTATCGAGTTAATTTATTGAATTATTAAACTATTATTTTCATTCACTTGTACGTTCATATATTATTATTATTACTATTTTCAGAGAGGAGAATTCATCTTATACTGAATATTTCAATTAAATTGTGGAATTTACAGTTTTAACTATTATATTATATAATTATTATATATAATTATTAAATATTAATATCTATAATTGACCTATTTTATTATTTACTAATATTAAAAGTATTATCGTTATTATTATTTGATTATAATATTTACGTGTCACTTTCATTATTAGACTTGGGAATACTATTAATAATATTTGTGCCACTCAGACTGATCAGATGTCGGTTATATATGTTATTATTATTATTATTGATGTATTATGAATTCGAGTTATTTAAAAAAAAAAATACTTCATTATATTATTATTCAGTGTATTAATGATTACTGTTCTTATTGATCATAAAATAGACCGATAAATTATTTTCGTTATTACTTATATTATAGCTTTTTTCTAGTGATCATCGACTACGTGTTATTCATTAGTATATTATTATTATCATGCTTATTATTAAATTTTGACATTTCTTTTATTATTATGATACTGATCTGAGAACTGACTATCATTATTATCCATTATTATCGTATTATTTCAGTAGGAGTATAGCTCCCAGGTAGTAGTAGTTAGAGTAAGTAGTATAAGTCTATAGTAGTAAGTCAGTAGTAGTCTATATTCTTATTATACAAAATTAAATATTATTATTAACATTATTTCCGATACTTAGAGTTACTTTATTTTATTGTTAACATTTTTTTATATGAGTAGCTATGTTTTATATTAATGTTATTCAAGAATTAATTTTATTTTTATTTATTTATTATTTATTATTTACTTATTTTATAATTAGGATTCTCTATTTTCATTATTTACTTAAACATATTATTATTATATGATATTAGCTCTAAATTAATTATATTATTCATTAAGCTAATAATGAGAAAGATTTCTAAAATAATACTAGTATTTTAGCTTAGTTAGTAGTTCAAGATAGTAGTCTGTGTAGTAGTAGTATTAGTTTTCTTGTCTTGGTAGTTGCTACCTGAAGCTCTAAATAGTTAGTATATAGCAGATATTATTATTATTCCAGATCCGCGCGCATATGATCCGGCATTATCCGTCATTAGTGATAATTATTGAACCTCATTATTATATCACTTATTATCCGCTGCGGGACGAGAGTAAGCGATCGGAATGCTCCCCAATTCTGAAGGTATATTCCACCTAGTAATCCTGAGGGATTGATTTAGTTTCATAATATTTCAATGTAGATTAATTACGAAAATGGGATCCTTATTGATTACATTTATATGGATTTAGCTGATCGCTGTTAATCCGAGTGAGGCTTTCGCATCCAATCGTCTATTAGTACTAGTAACACATTATTACTATATCCTTCTTCACGTGTATTCGACTTATATTGTAGATTTCTAAATTATTCTTTATTATAGATATAGGGATCGTTCTCCTTTATTATTTACTCTTCTAGACATCTAAAATTCCATCTGTTTACGCATTGCTCTTTCAGGAATTATTCACGGGATCAAAACTGATGATCGTGGTTATTAATCTATTGTTATTAACTTTATTATCATTAATTATTATGATTATTTTTAATTCTTATGTATTTATTATTTTATTATTATATTATATTGAGATTTTATTTATATTTACATTTATAACATAATATATTATTATTATTTTTACTATTATTAGGATTATTGCTTATTAATTGTTATTTATTACTATTATTATTTTACATTACTTATTGATTATTATTATTATTATTGAATACTTATAAATTAGTAATTCATTAATTATTATTATTATTATACTCGGTAATGCTTGTTCCTTACCTTGTATAATGCAGTCAGTTACTACTGCACTTTGTAACACTATATGAATTATTTTTTAGTTCTATTAATAATAACGTAGAAAGTCATTGTATATAGTTGAAGAATTATATGTCTGTAATAGTAGCTTATTATTGCCATCCGCCTAGTAATAAAATAATTATACTAACAAACAAATCCTGTATCGTTTGCTATGCTCCTGTTCTGGCTGTTGTATGTCGTTGAGCTGCCTGCATGTGGAGGTTGGGCTTAGTCGGAGTTTGCTGGGGTTGTGTCTTGCTTCTGATGTTGTTGGCTTCGCATGTGTTGTAGTCCGGCATGTTTTACAGCAATACTTGACCGCCTCCATCGTGGCGTCTCTCCTGAGACTCCGGCTGTGGGTCTTAACGCGCCTCCATCTCGGTGTTTGTTATGTTGCGCATGTACTCTTGTTGCCTGCTCGGTCGAGCTTTCGCCTGTTGTGTGTTTGTTGGACGTCCGTATGGGTTGGTCTGGGCGAGTAGTGTTCGCCAAGCTAATGGCATCTCGGCCGGTCTGTTGTTGATAATGCTTTGGATGTTTGTCGTCGTGAATTATAAAGGGTATGTGTTGTTTGTTGTTGTTTCGATGTGTTGGTAGCGTCTGGTTGTTGGCATTTTCTGATAAGAAGGGGTCTGGTTCTTTGCAGTAAAATTAATAATGTGTCTGCTCGTTGATCTTGGTGGCGGGTACAGCTATGGACTGCCGTCGCTCGGCTATGAGATAGATGTGTTATTTTGATTGTCTGACGATTGGTGTATACGAAGAGAGTGAAAGAGTGGTTTGTTGTTGTTGTGTGGGCGTATTTATCGTTTCGAGAGGATGCTTGTGATAGATTCGTTCGTTTGTGTCGTTCGTCGGTTGGTCTGTGCGTGTTGTTGGTCGTCTGTTGTCTGTTTGTTTGTTGTTATTGTTTAAGCTTTTCAAGGCAATGAGAATCGAATACAATACATCGGAAATTTTGAAATTTTTACCATAACCTATTTCCGAGCGATCACAGCGCTCTTTTTTTCTTTTCTTCTCCAAACATACCAATAATATAATAAAACCTATTATACCTACATTAAGGAATTCCTTTTTATTTCCTTTTCCTAAGGAGTAATAATCTGTTCACTGGGCTCAAAAAGTACGCTTGCAGGTCTGATAAACATTCAGCAAGACAGAAAAAATATCTCTACTGTCATATGACTCAATTGCTTGAAGGTCTGCTCATATTGGCTTTATTATATATAGTGTAATCTACGGTTACCACGACACTAGTTATAGCAGCGAGGTCAGAGACATATTTAGGCATTGAAAGAAATTTTTAGAATTCGAATAGATAGTAATTCTGAAATCTATCTATCCGTTGATTGAGAACAACTTCGTGACGGGAGAGGAATAATATCCGATCGATTGTTGGAATTGATTAAATTGAACATGTTTAACCGAAGAGAAAAACTATTGAGGGGTTCTGAATTTTCACTAGCACCGAGGGTCCAATGTGAAATCGGAGTATGGAGTATTCATTACGAGGTGGGATGCGTATAGTCATACTTCTATTCTTAACTTCTGATGATTCAGAAACCTCATACATATTCATTTCCCCTATCTCATTAAACTTGTACCTAATCAAATTTGCTATTTACTCTTCGGGCACATGAACTACGGGTTAAAACGTAGAATTTATTTCTGGGCACTCAGAAATTCTTTTTATATGTAAATGTCACACAAATCTGGGTTTTGATGTCCGTACACGAATAAACACGCAGTTTGAAAAATTTTCTTCGTGGATGCTGTACCCCAAGAGCAAGCAAACGCTCGACATGAGATAGCTAGAAACATTAGCGTCTTCATTTTCATAAACTATAAAACAATGATTTTTCCAGCTCAGAGGTAAGATATTTACTCGTATATATATTCTCGCACAAATATTATTAAAGAAATTTTTTGATTAAAAATTGGTTTAACACTGACGAGTAGTCATGGGTTAGGATAACGAATAGGAATGTCGCAATGGTATGTATTTCGTGACGATAACTGTTGATGTGTTAGCGAGACGACTATAATTAGCTATTAGGTGTCGTGAGTTGATTTATTCTTCAAATAGTCTGTACCTTGTCGAATTCTCGCCGTTGAGCGCTCGATTCTTGTTAATATTCCTTACTCGTCACAGACATTATATGCACTGTGGGTTGTGGATTTTTTTTTAGTTAGGCATCGCACTTTAACCGGGGCTTTGTAATCGAGTGAAGTCATGGGTGTGATTTGTTGTGAGACGGTGTAAGCGCTTGGAATAATCAGGCTTTAGACATCAGTCGGGAAAACAGTAAAACCGTTATTGCATTTTAATTACAGAGCGCAGTTGAACGATTATTTGGAAATATGAGAATCTGGTAAAACATTATGGATATAGTGATATAACTTCCGCAGCATTTTGATTTCGATCTGAGTCTATTTTATAAGGGCATTCGAATAGTGTCAAGATAAAATTCTCGGAGTAATTAAGAACGATGATAGGTTAATGAGATTAAACATGCATTACACTGAAGTTTAATTGAGTTAAATATAATGATAGAACATGATAAAATGTATATGTCAACTTGACTTACTTAGTAAATTAGTTCGTAGAATAGAGATATATCAGAACATCATACCCACTCTGCAGTCAAGCCTATCTCCGCTAGAATCAGCTTCGGCTGTAAATTCGCTGCTAGCAATCTCACATGGGACGCTAGGAGGAATAGGATTATTTAGACTAGTAATGCGCTGCCAGTCAGGTGGAGGAAACCAACTATGAATAAGGAGCCATTATGAAGAATAAGTTACTCGGAAGGGAGATAGGTTGAACTCTTGCTTAGTTAGCTGGTTAGTATTTGTAGAAGGGTGCGTGGGAAAGATTAGTATATGACAAGTCGCATTACAAGGATTATTTCAAATGATCGTTATACCTTAAGTAAAAAGAAGGTGATTGGTCACACATATGGAACTTTCACCGTCCGTTGTTCCTGTCGGCGTCTCAGGCGAGTGGAGGACGTCGGCATCCAAGGTACGGGGGCATAGCACCATAATCGGCACGAGGAGGTGGCGAAATGCGCGAGACCAGCTCTGTATTTTAAGATTACATAACTATGAGAGATGATTTAGAGTGTGTGGAAAAGAGATCAGGTCTCGAGAATAGCAAAGGGTAAAGAAAATAAGTAATGAAGGAAACAGCCGTCGCCGCGAACGAAGTTTTATCTGGCGAGTACATGGTACCAGCGGGCGTGAAGGTCTGTCATAGAGATATCTAAAAAACACACAGCAGCCTGAAAGGAAAAGGATATGAGGTACAGCAAGTAGGAGGAGTTAGGAGGATATTGTTGATGTAATGTGTGGAGTTAAAAGGATAGTAAATAATAAAGAGGAATAAGATGGACACTATCGATCCGGTGAGAATCGAGGAGTCATTTATTCTCGAGTTAATTATTGTATTAAGTTTTCTAGAGTATTAATTTTTGTGAGGTCGACCGGTCTATCTTGCATGAGGCTCATTTGACGGTAGTATGGTTCTATATTAACATATGAGAATAAAGTCTAAATCTGGTTCCACTACACTGTTAGGGTAAATAATCAAAAGCAAGAGTAGCGACTTCCTAATCTAAGTGATTCTTATCACGACAGTAAATTTACCCACGGGAGTTTTTCATTGGGAAGCATGCGGTCAATTATACTGTACTAATCCTCGCTGACTAGGTATAGTTCGGGGAAATCAGTTACGATACTAAGTCGTCTCTCTATTACCACTATAGTAGATAACCTCTAATTCTATCGGAATGACTTTCTGTTAATCTCCAATTTCTGTTACACCTAGTTTATTACGTAGGGCTTTCCTTCTCTTTCTTTTCTTTTATTTTCACCCGATCTTAGTGTTAGCTTTTAATTAAGTACTAACTACTTTGTCTATTATTTTTCGTAACTATACCTTTTTTACCGAAATGACTCCATAGTCTAAGTCTCCGGGTGGGTGATAAATTTCTGATCAATCGATACTTCTTGGTAAGCGTTTGGCACTTTATTATTTCTTTAATCATATAAGGACGTTTTTAATTATTTTGGGGGCGTACTCGTATTTTTCTTTAGCTTTTGGTGCTGTCGTTATTGGTATTATCTTTATTCTATATAGTCTCGTTATTATTATTTTTCTACCTTAACCGCGGATCTTTATATTTTTATGGAGGAGGTAGGTTTTATTATATTCTATTATAACAGCCTAATATATTATATAAGTTAACTATATCTTTTATTTTACTAGCTACAATTACTACTCTTTCCCTATCTCCTTTCACATCCGCGTTTAGGGTTATACGAGCACGCAGAGTATCGGCATTTCGAGGAGTTTTTACCTTATTCTATTCACTTTTTTACTTTATTTCATACCACTATATATTCGTGCATTTGATCTTTACCTATATTTATATATAAAATATTTACAGCCTGAGGAGGTAGCTATGCTTATAATATTTTCGAGTTACTAGGTTTAGGACGTTTCTAATCTTTTTTTCTCAGACCGTCAAGTGTTAATGTAATATTATATATGTATTCTATAGGATTGCCGTGTGTGTACAATCCAGTAAGAATGCGCCAGTATTTAAGCGATAAAAGAAAGTACTTTTTCTATATATTATTTATTTATTGACGATTTAAATATATATCTAGAATGTTAAAACGTAATGCTTTTAATTACATTCTGATTTCTAGTTCTATATTTTTGATAGAACGCGATTTGATCGTATGTTAGGTATTAGTTAATATATAATATATAAATTCTTTAGAATCAGGTAAGCATAATTAAAATTGATTATCTTGATAAAATTTGTGTCAAAAATATTCAAGTATATATATAACAGTACACCCTGGAACCTCACTAGATTATTCATCTAATAGACGGAATCGATAGCCGTCCAGCCAAAATAATATTTATATCCTAGGATCCCCATTTGAATATTTTGATGCCCAAATTAAGCTTAAATTGAAATGAATATTTAAAAAGAATAAAATTATAATATTATAATGTATAACATCGAAGCATCTTGAACGCTCATCTATAGAATTTTGTTCGTTAATACTCATATATAGTTATATTAAATTATCAGTTTGATGGTATAAGGTTTTTTCATTAGATCTTGACTGCTCTTCAGTCCATTTAATCATAATCCTTGAAGCACTACCAACACACCCGCAGGTTCGTGAGTTGGATCAAATGAGAAGCATTCCCAAGAGCGGGAGGTTGGGGGTTCGGAGGGAAACCCGCAGGGGGAGATTAAAGTACTTGGATCAATGATATCTCTGCGTACTTCGATAATAGAATATCATTATATAATATTATAATATAGCTCCAGGCTCGAAACCGGAAACTCGAAATTATTGCGCTTACCTTTTTCTCTGTCGCCTTAGTACTAACATCTGATCATATTATTTACTGTGGATTCAAATATAATTATATCTATTGGATAACCCTCTTTTATATCGGCGTTATTCCATATTTATTCCTTCATACGAATATAACTTTTTAGCCCTCGTACTCACGATTTCAATACTAAATTTAGATTGTAAATTTTTTCGTTTTAGCTGATTTATACTAACCTATCTCATTATAGTATTATTGTCGATAAAGTGTATAACGGCAATAATTTTTATGTAATCGTTCCTCGTGTTCATAATGGACATACACAATAAGATTCTTTATTATGGGATTAACTTTTTTCTATTTCTATGGTAAAAGGTATTTGATACCTTAGGCTTGTTACTCAGCAAGTGGTGAGGGCTAAGATAATGCTCATTGCTCTGAATATACTCTCTTCGCAGCCTACATTCGTATACTTTTTGTTCACACAGTTCGTATCGTCTTGAGCATTACTGTTCATTAGCTTTTCTTTAACGCGCAAGATTAACGTCTGCTATAATAGTACAGCGGTTCACATGTGGTAACTTATACAGTATACTCCGATATTCTATTTCGGTAACAACTTTTGTTCTAGTTATGTTCGTTTCTTTTTCCTTTATTATATGTATTGTATTTCATTATTATTTTCACCAACAGGCACAATTTACCGATATACCATATATATAAATCACTCATCGATATAATTAATAAATAACGTTTTTTCTAGGCTTAAATCCTATATATATATATATTATATTTAATAATATAGCCTGTACTCCCACCCAGTTTCACGTCAATCTATAATTTTGTCTTCATGATTATATTGGATTGATCATTACGATACTTATATTTATATTAAGCTATTTTATTAATTTTCGGTCTATACACATAAATAACATAGAATGAAGGTTTTTCTAGGGTCAAGATTCTATTATATGATAGCAACGGTATAGATCTATGATATATCACTTCTTCGTGCCTCTGGTTGTGGTGTTCCGTATTATTTATTTCGTTCATCCGAGCTCTGCTCCTTGTTTGACCTTCCGTTCCGAACTGAGTGCGCAGATAAAAAGAGATCGAGGTTATTTGATGATACGGTATTGAATTCAATTAAGTAATATATAGATTATTCTCTAGCGCGTTTATAAAATCTTTTCTGTGATAATAATACGTCAATAAACTATCATTACTTATAATTATATTATATATAGTTTAATAATAGGTTAACACTATTAACGGTTACATTCTGTATAAGATCTATATATAGATATTTTAAATAGTACCCGTTTTAAAATTTTTTTAGTATATAAAGTCTACTATAAGGTCTCGTACGTCGTAATCAAAGACCGTTTACTTCCCGGACTGAGTGGGGGTAAACTTACTGAAGTACTTCGACCGAGTTATATACTGAGCGGTTCTGGAACTCTCCGATCACCTAGGCCTTACTAGACGGTACTTCATTTTCGTTTTCGAAGAGAAATGAAGAGTAATTAAATAAGATTCCTATTTCCTCTAATATATTTAAACTCGCTTTATTATTAAAATATTATATTGAATGTGCAGGAGGAGTTTTGATTAAGGAATATATCGTATTTACTAATAAGAAATCTAAAGAGAAGGGGTGGGTTAGAAGCTGTATGTCGGAGGGTTGTTATTACCATCCCGGTAAACATCCTCGTTTATATTACGTGTAGTATATACATGTATATTATTATTATCTTAGTAACTCATCTATTATATATATTATACGCACTGAAACGAAGTCGGTAATTTATCATTAGAAAATGATTGTCCTAAACGCAGTTATGACGGCACTGTCGACGAAGGACTCCTCAGCACCTATAATTATATAGTCTGGGTATCAATTATTATAGGGTATTCTCTATAATCAGCTTTATCGCTTATAAATTTATTATAATTTGTTAGCAAGATATCTTTTTCGTTATATTATTTTATGTTTAAATTAAATAACTAATATAAATTATTAGATAGTTTAAAATTAAAATAAGTAATTTACTTAATCCAAAGAAACATTTAAGATCGAAAAATAAAATTATGATATGAAATATAATATCTACATTATTCGCAATTTGTTCAGCTCTCTCTGGTGTCTGTCTGAAGATGATCCAAAGCATTAAGCACGCAATACTATCTAGTGATGGGAGGATCTGGGCCTCCAGTAGGATCAAAAGTGTGAACAGACAATTTATTTAAGCATCTCAACATGGTCTAGAAACCAGACACTATCTCAGATGCTCACACCAATTCTGAATATCTAGACTTTATGCTTCATTCCCTACTAACTGCCGTGTATCCATACCTTCAGCAGTAGTTTAGGACTACTTGTTCCTCGCTATATTATTTATATTAGGAGGAATAACTATCGATTCTCACTCTGTATAATTAATTTTAGTAAAATTTAAAAAAATTAAAATAAATTGCTAGAAAAAATAATAAATTTAATTGTTATTAAACTCACCTCTTCATTGTAGACACTCATAATTCACACGCAGACATATGCCGCCTAAGCTATGGAAGATCTAATTTCCGTTATCCGGAATAGTAATAAATCGTGCTACTGCTCTAGATTTGCGTACTTCCGCCTCGTTGACTAGTCTTATTTACTAAGATGATGATGAAGGACGTCGAAACTCACCGACGTAAGGGTCGGTGCGGTACGGTGGACAGAATGGCAGGTGCCGGCGATGCGGCGGCCGTGCGTGCCGTGTGCTGGCGTGTCGTGCACTAAGAGTTGTCAGACGATATGACGTATCCTGCAGTTAACCTTTCAATTTCTAAAATGAGTATAATTTCACTCGTCCGATCGTAAGTGTCTCTTTCTCATTCTATCGGAGTAATCAGGGAATATATATAATCAGAGACTTTGACCTATTTTATTATCGTTATTACGCACTAGGATTAATTGTTCTCCTACTCTTCCTCTGAGAATATTCTGTTTATTGTAGATCTTGTCTAGTACTAAAAATAAAATATCTGGAGTGTCCCTTAAACGACGGATAAATTTTGAGAAGCGAAATAGTTTTTAAGACAATGGTACATACTGTCTAGCCGTCTTACGATCGACTTTTATTAATATCAGCTTACGCTTACCGTACGATATCGTGACATTATCCTAGCTAGTACGCGCGATATAAAGCTGTATCCTCAGAGATGATAGAGGATTCAGCTTTTTCTTGTCCTATAGCTTATGGGTGAAGTAAAAGTTAACGATATATACTGATATATATTCCGTAAATTTTAATTTTTTTTATATTTTACTTATGCGCATTACTATTGAATCAATAATTTTTAATCCTAGCCACGAATACTTTCTTATTATGCTGATCACGTATTGATCGCCCTTGTATATTTTATACGCTAAGTGAAATAATAGACTTCGATTTTTATATTCTCACAATTCTTATATTACCTATAGTAGTGAGATATAATTATATATCTATACTTCATGAAATGGATTACGTAATTCATTACGTTTTACTCTAGAATACGAATCTGGTATTTATGTGATCGTTTTATAAAAGATCTCGATAAAATTTTCGAGTATATAAACGCTTATCGAGCGTAGAATTATTTACAGATACTCCGGCTGAACTTTTCAGAATGATAATTTCGTAGCCGTCGAGGCAGATTATCGAATCGCATTATGGAATAGACGTCTAACCAGAAATGAGGAGAATATCGGAATATCCTTTTCGAAATAAATAATCTTAAATGAGAAAAACCAAAGCTACTCCGTAATGCGATGCGTCACCTGTCAAAATAAGGGGGCTGTTCAATTATACCAGAGTCTTAAAAAAATGTCTGTCGCTTCATATACGTTACACGTCGTACCGCATTCGCAGCTCTGAACTATTTCATTGACATTGACTGATAGTAATTATCCACTTACTTATTAAGTGGAACATATTAATAACATAATACTGCGCCATGAAGATAGGCGAAATAGAGAGGAACTTTGATTTATTTTCCGTACACGTCGCTGACCGAATCTGCCTTTTTTAAACGCTCGTATAGAAGGAGTCTTTGCGTTTCAGGCGTTCTTTTACGCGTTTTATTTTATTGATCACTCGATAAATACCAATGATTTTATTAAGCAATAATACTAAAAAACAGGTACAACATTAATTACGATACTGTCCATTTTAATTCCGCGAGCACTCCTGCTCCAGCAGTATACGTAGCTCAATATAGCACTGACTCACTTAACGGAACAAAATAATACTCATCAGTTATATATAAAACATTGGTGAGAGCCGCTCTTTTAATATTCGCTAGCGTCCTATTATCGAGGAGGTGTGAATATACTAGACGTCATTTTTCAATCGCGTTCGACATACTAGATGGCTAAATACATGAGCTGGCCATAGAGAGTAAATAATTAATCTACCACCACAAATTAACGGCAATAAATATTAGAGCCAAAATTAAACATCATCACACCACACACTATAGCTATATACATATGAATTACTATTGTAATCAAAGAAGCGAATAAGAATTGTAGTATAGTAGCAGTGGTGTCTTTGAGTTGGTTGGTGTGTAGATAATCCTATAAGACCGTTATTTTTCGAAACTGATATATAATATATATAATATTTATATATATACGATAAAAATAAATTTGGAAATTGCAGTAAATCTTTTTCGATATTATGCTAGAGAATACGCGTCAAATATTTTAGCTTTCGGTATAATCAGAATTGTAGGCTGCTAACTTTCCCTTCTGTAAAAAGCTTAATACTACAAGTAGTAATCGACACCTATTCTGGAGTTAGAGATCATGTTTATAACGAGTATGGGGGATAGCAGCAATCGCTTCGATGTTATTTTGGTTTTTTTCTGCGCTATTAGGATCCGTCTCTGTAGGATCTTTCTGAATTTTTATTTTCTTTTGTGTTTTTTTTTTTAGATCTGGGAGTTTTATTTTTTTTTTTGTTTATTTTTGGGTTTTTTTTTGTATTTTTATCTGTTTAAATATTCTTAAAAGACAAAATAGTTACGAGCAACACATGAAACCTCTTCTCGGTCTGACAATATTCTTCGTTATATCGTATGCTGTCGATGAATCGTTTCTCGATTGATGGATGGTTTGAGATGGGTGTTCACGCTCGCCATATCAGAGAGTGAATGATTGTCCTTAAGGTGGGATTCCGAGAGAGATAAGCGGGAGATTATTATTTTTTAAGAATTCATTTACTTTAATTTTACTTCTAAAACAGAGGATGAACCAGATAACTTAGATGCTAGGGATTTCACTGCCAACAAGTTTCTTCGGGATGCCTGTAGCATGTAAGACAAAAAGTACAAAAAAGGCCGGGTGATCTAGCTGTCTAGTCTGTCAACAATTATTTAAACCGCTAGCTATACTATAATATAAAACTGATATTTCATTTACTTCTTAGAATTATAACTTCTCTCGATCTCGCGTATGGCCGTTACGTATAGTATACATTACTATAAGATAGTATTCTCGTCGTCCGTTAAACGCGTTTTAATTACTAAATAATAGTAGATCCTTTTATTGAATTATGGATTGTCTAATCTAACTCGAATTTATTTGGCTTTATTTTACTATATCTATAAAGTTCTCCATAATATGTTCTTTCATCAGAAAACATAATTGCGTTTACGTCGGGATAGTCATGCTAGTATATGAGCGCTATCCGTATTGGCGAAATGCCTCTCCAACTTTTTCTCCTAAATTTCTTCGTAGTAAAGAAATATTCGGTTATATGCTGCTTGCTTTCTTAAATGATGAAAAAGAATTATTATTTGTGAAATTCTCTTTATGTATTATTGAATTTTTCCTCGCACATCACGATGACTAGATATATTCGGCAGTATGAATTTTCCTCATTATATTATATCCTTTTTAATATATTGCTGCCTTTTCAGCTCTCTTTTTTTTCTATTTACCGTCCTAACAACTATTATACTTTAGATTTCATATGATCAATATCATATCTCCTCTGATTCCTTCCATAATTTATTTAATTCTTTACATATTATTTCATATCCATTTTATAATATTATATTCTAGGAGATCATCACCTCTTCATTCCTCCTCTCAGCTCCGGAAACCGCATACTGCCAAACTACACCCACCGTTAACAAACATTCACTTTATAACTATTTTTATATTCTATATCCTCACTGAACAAGTCGTTTACGTAATTATACTATCGAACCTTTTTTACGTAACGTCGCGAGTAAAGCTATTCCAAAAGTGTTATATTCTACAACGTTTATTACAATATTTATTCTATTGATCAATCTTCTTATTATTCGAATTGCCGTCCATCTCTCTTTTAATATTATCTACTTAGCGGATGATAAAGTATCGAACTTCGAAGTTATAAAATCATTTTATTCATAAAATCTTCTTCCTTTGAATCTGTCGACTGTAACATACCTAGTTACGGAAAAGATTTTCGTATGTTGCGCGTTAAAAACATTACGTCATATTATCACTCGCTACTCGTTGTTCTTTAGTAATTCTACTTTAAATTGATAAAGTTTTGTCGATCATTTGAGTACCTGAAATATTAGTCCGATTCGATAGAAAAATATTTAGATCTAGGTGTTGCATATACTGTGAAGGATAGAACTATGGATCATAATTCTTATACAGATCATTTTGTGAATCCTTTAACTATGCAAGACTGAAGCTGTAATTCGTTCTCTCCTCATTATAATTTCACTCTTGTCGATTTTTACTCTTGATTTCTACTAATACAATTCTTAAATTTCATTTTCGTTTCTCTACACACCTTTTCATCGAGAGGTTGACTCGTTGACTTTAAATGAACCTTCACCTTTTAAACCTTTTGGTATACTTAATATTTTCATAACATTTTAGTCGCCATATCAAGCGATTATAAGTAGGATTTCTGGTTATACAAACTTGAGCGCGATATCTGTTGATACAAAACTATCCCCACATAAATTAGATATGACACTACCTATCCATGTTTGTCAGTTTTACATTATACTTATGATTTTACTCTTATCAAGTGCATAAAAGGCATTCTGTCATACTTCCAATCATCTAAGCTTTTCATCATCTTATATCGGATAGGGTTCGTCTATCACAGTATCTAGCCTACAGATCATTAATAGTCGTATAGTAGAATAGTATAATCATTACATGCTATATAATACTTGATATATATTAAAGTTATTATAGTATATTAATATAATATATATATATATATACTAGTAGACTATATATAAATAGGTATTCAAGGGTGGGCGTAAATTTTAACTTTAGAGGCAAAGTGGAAAAATTTAAGTCGCGCAAGCGCAAAAGCGCAAGTTTTTAAAAAAAATATTCCGCACCTAACTTACTGAACAAGCACAGTTAAGGGAGCGGTAAAATAGTATAAAAAATAAAGCGCAGTGCGTAAAATGAATTTTTTTGAATTTTGATTGAAAGAATGCAAATATATCTATAAACGAAAGATGAGGAAGATTTAATCTTATTCAAGCATCTTGACTCTTCTCGTCTCCTTTGCAATTTCGACAGGGTCATATTCCTTCAGAAAGATAAATTTTTCAAATGCGATCTATGGCTGCCTCTTGGTCTTACTGTAGGCTGACTAACAACCTCTCCACGCTCGCCTGAGCTAGCTAAAAGGGTATTCATAACTTATAAGAAGTCCACCCGCACCTTCTGGTGCGCAGCACGCTCAGCTGAAGCGCCAGATTACTAGCAGCGTAGAACATCTACTTCGCAGCGAGGATATCCCCAAGTTCATCGTATTCTTCCCTTCTTACACACTTCACAAGTATGACTTCGTGTGTCTTTGCTGTGTATAATCGCTGTCGATGCCCTTCTCCAAGTTTTCTATTAAATGTGCTCGATAATTGGTTATATTGATATACAATTAGGTTTTGATGATCTATTTTGATCGTTACTAAAACTGAGTAACTGCTAATTGTGAATTTATACCTATATTAGGTATAAATTCTATATATACTATATTATCGCTATATATTTGTGGGTTATAATACTAATATATTTTTTATACTATCTTCTATTATCATTTATACGATACTAATCTTTTTTTTCGGATTTATATATAAAGCTTTTTTCATATATGGATATATTACATTTCTATACTACTTATTTAGCATGTAGATCTAAACGTAACTTACCTCTACGTGAGGAGATAATTTTCAGACTAGGGGGTTACGTATATTTTCAGACGAAGAATGCATCCTAGAAGCTGTATTTATTCATATCGCAATAATAATATATTATATATATATATATATAATATACCCTACTATCTAATTACGTTAGTACTACATCGTCGAATTCTTATCAACCGTTATGGTAGAGATTTAATATAATAATCTTGCGCTCATGGCCGTGGTGACTTTATCAATCATTTTTTTTTCTTTCGTTATTTCTAGTATTATTCGACCAATTGTTTCTACTTTACTATTTATGCTTGTTACCACACTTCAAAAATGCCTAAGGTACTTGAAATGAGTACATGAAATATTTTTGTAATTCTATTACTTTTCCTGCTTTTGTGTAGTTAAAAAATATTATACTATGCGTTATGGAGTTTACTTTTAATCGCTTTTTGAGCGCTTGGGTATTATATTTATATATTTTATTATATTTTTCACGCCTTTCAGATTTCAAGACTGATTAGTTCTTTCGATTTTAATATTCGAGACTTAGACTGGTGCTTATATATACAGATCGACTAGAATATTACGATAAATAAGTACGGGATGGTATCTCAATGTTTGTGGTGCCTTAACTCAATAAATTCGACATCGAGACGGCTATGAATTGTCTTGTCCACTTTAGTATACTCGTTCTCATTCTACTAGATTGCCATGATGTGTGTACTCGAGTTCAAGACTTTGATTAACTAGATCGTACTCTTTAAGATATCGTCCTTTCTTTCCCGGCACACCTGTTCTATCTCCGCCTCTTAATCCTACGTCCACTAAATTAGAAATCGCAATTCTGGGAAGAGGTGAGGGTTGGCAGGATGTTGCCTATATGCAATCAAATTCTCATTAAATATTTTTTTTGCTGGTATATTCTGGTTAATACGCTCTTTCTATTCTTCCTTGTTTAGGCATGTGAGAGCTTTAATTGCAATTTGTGTCTTTGAGCCGCTCTTACTTTTAATATGAATAGTTGAATCGCAATATGCCAAAGCGACATGTGGTACCCGAATTTCGCGCGACTGGAAAAGCAGAACTTTTTAGCCCTAAGGCCAATTAGCGCTTCCGAATGCCGCTTAGGCAGACCTCTGATATATATTATCTAAGAACGATTATATATATGTATATATATAATATATATGTAGTGGTATAGCAGATTCGGACTGAGGGCGCTAGGATGAATATATTTACAGTAAAATTGGTAAATGTGGGCGTGCTTACTTTATACTATATAAATAATATCTATATTTTATATATAAGTGGCTTAAAGCTTATATATATATATATATAGCGATAGTTATAAACCTCATATAGAAAAGTAAGATCATGTGCTGCAAAATTCATATCTGGTATACCGGTTATATTTCGTTCATTGGTATGGATATATATACATATTAGAGTATATATATATATAAAAAGGCAAATATTCTATTCCTAATCGACTAGCTTGATGCTGCTAGGCTTGCATTATGCTATGTATGCTATGACTGTAGTCTAAAGCTTAACCCTATAATGAGTCTTAACGCTCAGTATCGAAGCTGCGCAATTGGTGTCTTTTAATTAATTTTTTAATTCCAGATTCAAAATATAGAGTATATGATTTTACTATATAATATAGCATTATATAATTCGTATATCTACATCGAATCCACTACGATACTGACCAATAAATCACATATCACGTTATTTTAACCATTATCTTCACTATTTGTTATATTCTTAATAAGTAAATAGGTTGGTGATTACGCTAGAGAATCTTTTTTTAACTGGAATATTCATTCTTCTATAGTAATTATTGGAGCGGTAGTCTATAATATTTGTTTATTTAGATCTTTTATTAATTTCGCATTTACCTGTGGCGTTCTGAAAGGTTTCCCTTTTCTATCGAAAATTAAAAGAGACTCAAGGTTAGATTCTTTAGTACTAGATTTTTAAATAAAACTGGTGATGTTTTGACAAATTTTCTACCGTAACCCGCTCTCATAGTTTGGAAATAACACTTGGTCAAATTTAAATAGTTAATTAGTATATTATATATAGTATAATATACAATATATAAATATAATATTATAATAATTATATAAAATAATCATATACTATAATATTTAATATAATATATTATGTGTGTATTTATAATATATATATATTATATACAATTTATATATATATATTATTATATTATATATTATATAAATAAATATTATATAATAATTGCTTCTTTTTATATCGTTATAATATATATTATAGTATATTTTTTATAAATATAAAGTCATTTCGCTTTTTATACTATCTCTTTATATACGTATATTCATCATTCAGAAATTTTAGTAGACATTGGTATTTATGGTACCGACGTATAGAGCGCATAGAGTATTTTGAAAGCTATCGAGTTTATACTTAGAATTTATTACTTAACTAGGTTGATATATGTAAATATAAATTCTATAATCATAATATATATACGTACCTAGCTGGTTTTACCGTTTTCCACTATATTTATACTTGATTTCAGAATATCATTGAAGAAGTATGCGACTAATTTAAAACTTTTTAACTTCGTTTGCTGTGTGCCAGCTTAAATACTGCTTCGTGCTCTACTTATACACTGGAGATATTCGACTTCGTCAACTAAAATAGCATAGTTCGGATATTAATTAGAATTATTCATAATAAGTCTATCCTTTTTATATATAGTCAAAATTTTCATAACGTTTTTTTTTCAATCTATAGCATTGTTATTCTTATATTATGTATTATCTTATATCGTCAACGTATTATTTAGTAAAAGGTTGATAATTTAGTTATATTTACTCATATCTATATACTAATACGCTTCTATACACGAAAATTTCTCTAATTTTGGTTACTTTATGTAACGAGAGTAACGGCAAGCTGAGTTATGTATATTTTTATGTTTCGCTAAAATTTTACGAATGTAAAGAGGATTGGGCATAATGTATATTTTTATTGATGCTCATAAAGGTCTTTAAACAAGACTATAGTAGAGTAAAGAACACTTATCGCTTCGGATTGAACCACCGCCTGTTGCGTTGCGAATGAGGACAATATTATCCGAGCTTCACTGAGCTTCCACCAACGAATTTGGGGTCAGGTAACCGTTGGTTGCTGAAATGCGAATTGTGCGAAACTCGAGCGTCAGGCAGACTGGCATGGTCAGCTGTCTATTCCGTTGGCTTCATCTCGTGCTAAAAAACTATATAAAAACTCAAAACTATATACTAAAAAATAAATAAACCGTTCTTGAACTCACTTTTTTGGGTTGAGGATAGCTCAGTGTAAGCACGGGGTAATTGTCCTCTTGCACAGCGGTGGTTCAATCCGAGAAGGGAGAATTCCTGTTACCGTTCCCATTATATGTCTTTGCTTAAGACATATAATATAATATATATATATATATGTAATAATATATATAATTTACAACAAACAACCAAATATAATTTTTCTCAAAAAGACTAGCTATTTATTTATATTATATATAGTATAAATATATATAATAATAATAAATATATATAATATATATATATATATATGCTATAGCGGTTTTACCGAATTCATTACTGACTATCCTAATAAGATTATATATATATAATATAATATATATATATATTGGGGCAGAGGAAGTATATATGTTTTCTTAAAAAGATGACATTGATTTTTCCACTAAACAAGATAAAAAATGATTGTGTGTTCTGAGGCTCCTAAGGGGTCCAAGTCGAGCTGAGTTAAAAAAACAACTTTGACAATGTCTCGGTTGAAGATCTCGAATATAGAGAAATTTCCACTTGAGCTGACTTAAATTTAGGATTATAAGAGTCTCACTGAAGGGTTCAATTTTTTGTAGAAGAAAATTTTTTCCCATAATGGAAAGAAAATCTATTAGTCATCGATCTGTTTTCCTCGTAACAGAGACCAAAACATGGGCTATCACCCTGAAGACGAGGCTTTGGATGCTCTCGGAACTTTTTCTGCTACCCTTTAAAACGAGATTACTTTCGGACAAGTCGCTCATTATCAATGGACCAGCTACTAAGCTATGCCATCATACAGGAGCCCAAAGATCGCATTTCAGCAGATTTTTTTCTAGAGATATAACTCGAATTTTCCTTCCAAAAGCTTTTCAATTGCCCACCCCCTCCCTGTCACAAAAATTCTCTCCTTTTTGCACCATTAAAGTAACCATATTAATTTACACGAGACATTTGTATTTTCAATGTTTTTAGACATTCTCACCTTCTCTCATCTCATTTCGGGAGTTCATATATGAGGTTAGATTTTTCAATATATCCACTTTCCGATCGCCAGTATGTTAAAAAATTTAATTCGATGAATATTTCAATGTGAACCTATTTGCCCCACGAAAATTTTTAGATTTCGTTCCGCTTCACGCTACAGTTATAATAAGGAAATAGGCTCAAATCTTGTCTTTCTCCGCCTTTGCAAGGCCAACCAAATCTCGGGCTTTGTCATTTAACCCCGCGGAAACTTTCTTTAACTTTCTCATAAGATTGCAATTTTCATTGGCTTCGATTTCAAATCTTTGTTTCGCCATCTACAAACTTTAGAGAAGTATCTCAGCTTTCCTTCCTCTCCACAGAATTAAAAGTCTGCTTCTCTCCGTCTGACCTACTTTCGCGCTTCCTAGCTAATCCAGAGCAGTTTTCCCTTTTAATCCCAGAAGCTAAGAGACATCTCCTGTCATGGCGAAAATACTTACCAAATAATTTTAATCGTTGAAATTGGCAGAATATTTTTCAAGAGAATGGATTTGAATCTCGAATATAATCTATATAAATTATAGTATATATTATATATAGTATATATATATATATATTTATATATTAAGTATATAATAATATATAATATAAATAACTATTATATATATATAATATATATTATATATCTCTATAATATATATTAAATATATAATATATAATATTATTATATATATATATTATATATTATATTTCTTAATAAAATAATATAATAATATATGTATATATATATTATATATATATATATTAATAATATATATTAGTGATATACCGAGTCCGGATCTTGTTACATGACTTGGATCTTGTCAGTCATCTTTCCCCCTTCTTTTCTCATTTTTTTTTTTATAATGTATAAAATTTTAAGCATGCTTCGAATTGGAAACTGGCAGATCAACTATGAGTGTACAACATTTACGAGCCTTGCAGATTAATGATGTAAGACAATTAATAAATACTCAAAGAAATCAAATTAAAATTTCCGAAAGATTTACGGAGAGATATTTTAATAAATTTAAAAATCTATCGCTAGCTTTACACATATCTCACCTGCGTATTTCTCCTGATTATGCAATGAATATATAATATATATATATATATATATATATAATATAATTATATATATTATATTATAATAATATATATATATATATATATATATAAATATAAAATAAATCTAATATATTATTTATATATATATCAATATATATTATAATATATATATAATTATATATATATATATATATATTAATATATATATAATTATAATACTATATATATATATACTAACTATATATATATTTATACAACATATATATATATATATATAATATATATATAAAATATATAATATAAATATAATAAATATATTATATTTATAAAAGTAAATATAGATTGTCGTGTTGAAGAATTATTGATTTGATTGAAGTTTCCTTGAAAGTTGCATCACTGCAAACTACGGACAAAAAAGCATGTTTACTATGCTCATACTAATCGAAACTACACCAATATTATATCAGTTACTATAAAGTTTAACAAGTGACAAAATCCTCTATGCTAGTTTGATTTGTCTTGGTGTAGGTTGCAATTTTTTTTATTATTAATATATTAATTTTAGGGTTTCAAAACTTTAAAGTAGCAGAAATATATAGTAGAAGAATCCTTTGCCACATCTATTTAATCATGCACTGGAATCCAAATTAAATACTGGAGAATTTGTAATCCAAATTATCTAACACACTCGAAATTACAACATCAGAATTTTATAAGTATAAACATTGACAAGGATGAGAAATGTGGTTTGATTTAATATATACTAGACTGTATATTGAATAGCACTACAATACATTAGTCATAAAAGAAAATTCTCATTTGAGATGAATGTCATTGTTTTTAAAGACGATTTAATGCTACGTCTCCTCAAAGGAGAATATGCCAACAGACATTAAAGTAGGAGTTGAGAAAGCATCTCAAAAAAAAAAAAAAAAAAGTCATTGGAAAAGATTTTAAACTGTAATAAATATTACTAAGGGTAATTATAAGGATATGTTGTAGCAGCAATCTATCCTGATATAATTAACCAAAGCGAAAAGAATGTAAAGCCTCAGACATTTTCTTTCTTTCTCTACACAAGATAAGTATTGAAGAAGTGAAAATCAAGATAGATAGATCGATAGATAGAATAGATAGATAGATAGATTTATAGATAGATAGAGATAGATAGATAGAAGATAGATAGAAGATAGATAGATAGTTAGGTAAACGAAATCTCGAGAAGATCATAATTTGGCCATTTGCATGCAGAATATGTATTTTATTAAGACATTATAAACTCAGCTTTAAAGGTCCTTTTAAGAACAAGAGTAACAGCTATTAATTCTAGTTTGCCTAGCGATCAAGGATTGAATTATATTAAAAGAGAGTCATTAATATAGATTTATTTTGACTCTCTTTATATTTGAATGATTTAGATAATATTTTAAAAGAGAGTCAATAATGAATAGATAAATTTTTGATCCTTTAATAATTTTAAAGGAGTCAAATATAAATCTATTCCTTACCTGTGCCGACTCTATTCTTCTCTATTTTATTCTTCGATTTATAAAGATGCATAATTCCTGTCTCGCATTTTTTTTCACAAATATCTATAATATTATTATTATATTATTATTATTAATTAATTATTATTATTATTATTTATTATTATTATTATATTATTATATATTTAATTTATTAAAATATAATCATAATTTAAAATATTTATTATATTTTATATATATTAATTAAATTCTTCAGTTTATCTTTATTATAGTTTTTACATTTCGAGTTAACTATTTATTCAACATATTAATAAGAAGTTTTTTTTTTTGTTTTGGAACTGTTTTATCTATGGCCGTGAGAATGAGGAGACATTAAAGGATAACTTGTGAAGGCGATACTTTGTTTGTTCTGTTTTTTTTGTTTTTTGTTGCGTTTTTTATTTGGTTTTTTTTGGGGGGGTTAACTCGAAACATTAAACCACAGAAACTTTGATCATTTCAAGTGAACACAAAACTTTCATGATTTTAGTGGATATAGCTCCTGAATCTGGGTAACACGTTGTGCCATAAATGTAAATTTTTTTACCGGTCACAAGTCAAGTTTTACTCCTCCCGGTGCTAACAGGTCACATCATAACCATAAAGTCTATAGCTTATAATGATGAGTTTACTACAATATTGTGACGAAACTTCTACTGTTTATTATTATTTACCCCGTGTTCACCGGTGGTCTCACGACACCCAGGTTATCTCGTATTCTCACAGTGCCATATGGCAATCTGCCTATCCTGCTGTTTTTTTCTCTCCGATGAATTTTTAGCTAACACTCCATAGGTTTATTTAAAATAAGTTTGAGATTTCATAAATTGTCAATAAATCTTGTAGGTCATTTTTTTCTTATTTCTTCAATTTCAAAAAATTTAAAAAATCATTTACGTGGGTGTAGATGCATCATTCTAAGGCTCATGCAAAATATAAAGATATTCTGCATATGTGTCCAAAATAATCGGGCTTCAGGTTGCACCAACGTTTACGCCCGTGGCATATGTACACCCAGTTCCAAGACAGCTATAATACCAGATACATTCCCTATAAGTTCTCCGTTATTTTTTCCTTCTTTATTAAAAGTTCCGTAATAAACGTCGTATTGTTTTTCGTCGAACGTTATTTTGTCCCCGGGTCTAAAGACGGCGTATACGTGCACGTTCATCCATTCGCAAAAGTCTTTTTCAAGTTTGTACGTTACTCGAGATTCTTCCAACGAAATAAACTTTTCCAATTCCTCGACGCGAAAATCCAACACCTTTCTAAAAACGTCTATTTTATCTATCGAATCCTGCATGTATATCGCGTCGGCGCTTAAGAAGTGCTTATATTTAATTTTCTTCGAGTATGAATTTCCGTACGAAAAGCCGCGACACACTTGTAAAAACTGCATTTCGTAGGTATCGACCTTTGACGGTTCCAAAAACGATAGAAATGTACCGGGTTCGTGATTCGCGGGTAGCATGTTTACCCTTTTTCTCACCTCAGCGAATGGGTAACCGCGAAAATAAAAATAGTCCATCTTTAATTTAACGGGGAACTCGCTCTTATAAAACCTGTTATATAAACCAAAAAACGTCGTTAAAACTCGATATATCTTTATCATTTCTAAACTATAGCTTTGAAAACCGCCGTAGGGGAAATCATCGATGTCGTCAATGTTTTTCATTCTGGCGGTAAAAAAATCGATCATTCTAATCGTAAAATCGACCGTAAATTTTAAAGAGATGTTTTTATTATCGAAACTGTGTTCCCATGAAAAAATTGCCGAGGTCAATAGATTACACATGGCGAAATGAATTTGCGAAACTATAGATTGAAGAGTGAACGAAAGTTCCAGAGATTCGTAAACCTTTTCCGTTTTTCTAATTAAATTACAAACGATTTCTACGAACTTCCACGATTTAGCTAATAAAAATTGGAAACATACCGCTATAGTGTTAAAATCCCAGTGGCAATTAACGAAAATCGGAGATAATTCCGTGAAAGGATGAGATAGAGTGACGGTTGCTAGGAAGATTTGAAATTCGTAAAAAGATTTAATGTTGACGTTCGCGATCAACTTCACCACGGTTTTCGTTATATGAAGCAATTGATCGGTTGAAATTTTTGTATTATTCGTTAGGAATATGTTTTCAACCGTAATCGGAAACTCAAACTCGGGAAATAGGTCAGTAAATTCGTTCTTCAAGTCGGATAATGCGTGGAATTTAATTATTAACTCTAACATTTTTAAATTTTCGCAGTTTTGGTAAATTTTTATTCGAGGTGGCGAAATCAGAAGGTCTCCTATACTTTCCCAATCTAGTTTTGAATCATAGTTCCGCAAAAACTTAAACATTATTATACTTTCTGTGTAGAATGATAGGGTGAAATTGAGGTTAATATAGTTAGAAGTCCACCAATACTCGGTGGGATTTGCGCTGCTCGCGTCTATCGTCGTAACGCCGTCCTCGCCGTGACCAATATCTTATTTCAATAATTAGCTTTCCGTGAGACTAAGTGTCGCTAAATATACGCGCAAAGTAATCTAATCCCTGACGGCGGAATAAAATAGGTCTCAAATGTGCATCGATCGGGACGTTTGTCTCCTGAGGGAATCGGTTCTAAATTATGGTTCGGCCAATCGGGCGGTGATACTTCGCTGGTATATTGAACGCTTTAATATCGTGCCGCCGGTTATAATTTGTATAGCGTTTGGCTTGAATGGTCAACAAAATGGTAAGTAGTAATCTGTTATTGGTCGATGCATCGATATTCGCGTTCTTGGCGGCTACGTTGCCACTAGATTCGAAGAAAATTTTTTCTATAATCTCGTTGTGAACGTTATTAATTCTCAATTTTTCTTTAACGTCGTAATCGTCTCGGGTGTCGAACAAATGGAAATCACTATCGCTACGGTCATCATTATATTTTCTCCCAGCTGTGTGATCGAACAACGTGTTCAATGAGGAGGAGGTGAAATATACCTTGAATGATGTATTTCTCGATTTAACGTGCCGAATCATCATTAACGTCAGAGGCCCCTTTTCGTTAACACCCGGAATATAAAAATCGCAAAATATGTCCAATTCATTAGGATGAGCTATAGCTTTCGCTGATAAGTAGATGACGTTATCCTGCAGTGCCAAAGTATGAGAACAGGTTTTACCTTTTAATTTATCGCCCTTCTCGCGTAACTTTTCCCAGTCGATATTAACGAACGTAGTGGTCAGCCGATCTTGGTCATCCAACGTTACAAGTCGTTCGATTTTCTCGAAATAATCGTTTATAGAAAAGAAATCGTAAACGTTTCCGAAAGAAAATGGGGAAAGGTCGCTACTCAACGGCGTGTGCCAAGAAGAATAATCCATTGGCGCATTAATGCGCTGCACGGTTAGTTCCTTGTTTCCGTAACATTGCGCGATATCTAAATTCTTAGAAATTGTAGAATCGTTCTTTATATCCTCGCTAATATTCGCATTCAATTCGATCATGAAATACGCGTAGTTCGTCATTAGCTTGGGACGACATTCTAAAATTTTTTCTACCATTGATTTATTTAGTCTGTAACCGTAAAGAAAATAATTATCTTCTTCGGTTTTGTGAACGAATTCCGCTTCTTCGTACACGCCTAAAACGAACAAAATTTTCGCGAAGGTTTCTTCTTCAGCCGTTTTTTCACCAAATTGCCCAGAAAAGACTTTCAAGAAATTATATATTGATTTCACGTATAAGTTAGCGACAAAGGACACCTTCATCTTTTCCTGGGGAGAATGTCCATTTCTTTTCCAAATAAAGAGGAACATTTCGCCGAGATCGAAATCGATAGTCCTCAAATAATTTCCGACGTATTGTAAATACGTTTTAACCCTCCGCTCTTCGTAATTTCCTATTATCGGGAAATATACGAACCTTCCTATTAAATGTATGTAAATGTCGGTATAGTTTTTAAATCTTTGATTACCTAGATGAGAAACGGGACAGCTACATCCGTAAGAACCGGAATAATCGCTGGCGATATTTTCCATGTTTTTTTTTCTTTGTGGAGAATGAAAGAAGATGTATTATTCGTTAGTTTTTTATTGATAAAAAAAGTATTTCGCTTTCCGAGTGTGACGTCACTACATCCTATTCATCGTCAAGTTATGGAAGTGGTTCAGAGTCATTTTATTCTTGTCGGTCTAATAGTGACCCTTTCATAATTCCTGGCAATAATCACATGACTGAAAAAAATATTTTAAACAATGAAACAGACGACACGGGTGCGAAACGACTGCTGCTGCTGCTGCGGCTGCTTCTCTCGAGGCTCGACGTGATCCCCGACGCTCGTACCAACGGCAGTAGCGAATCTTTCGTCATCGTCGTCGTCTTCGTCGTGCTCGGCGATGTGAAATAAAATACTTTCGACAGCGAGAGAAAATATTTTTAACAATTTGCAAAAATGAGCGTTGAACGCGATGCATCTCCCGCTATCGACGTACCTTCGCACGAACGTTTTTTCGTCAGCAAAGTCCAAACAGCCCGATATTCTTTTGAAAAAGCTCTCGTTTGAAAAACTATTTTCGTTGTCGTCGTTGTAAAGAAACACCGCCTCTACTTTGATTTTACTGTTACTCGAACGTTCCACGGATTCCCAAATTCGATACGGTGAAAAGGAATAAAACACCCTCGTGGCTGCTTCGTTTTCTTTTAAATCATCGACGCTGGCGTTCAAGGATTTTTTTGAAAAATACTTTTTTACGATGGAGGGAGCGTATCGAGAACTATTTCTGTTCTTTTCGATATTTATCCACACGCAAACCAACCACAGTATTCCGTAAACCGAAGCGAATTTTAAATCGCTCCGGAAAAAAGTACTTTTATCGCCGCTCTCGTCTTTCGAAACGGAGATCTTAGACTGCGACGGCGACGATGACGGTGACAGCGACAGCAAGAGCGACTCGAATAAATCGGAGGAAAAGGAATGTAGTGATCTAATCCTCTCTCTCTCCTTATTTTTTAAATCTTCTTGGATTGAAAGCGGATCGCTGAAAGCATATACTCGAAACTGTTTAAATTTCTTTTCGACGGTTCGTATGCGGTTTTCTTCTTCGCGTCGATTGGACGAACTAAAAGATAAATCCATTAATTAATAGAATTTGACTGGGCTTCGTTAGTACAAAGGCACCGAGCACCGATATTTTGGCCCAACGGAAGGGAGCAAGCAGAAAATCTTACTCCATTGTAACTAAATGACGTTTTTATCCAAATAAGGGCCCACCACAATTAATATATATTATCGAAACAAAACCAACCTAAACCCAAAAAACAACCACGTCGGCCCAATCGCAACCCTGAGTGAAATATTTAATATACAAAAAACTCTCATCGCGTATGCAAATCCACACCCTAGCCCCTCACCCTAAACAAGCCAGTACTCCGTCCGATCCGTCACCGCCCATATTCATTCCCTCAATCTCGCTCTGTCACCGTCGAAAAGCTATATCAAAGCGCCGCTATCGCCAAACAAAGCTAATCATCGGCTCACACCGCATAACCGTAATACCAAATAAACAAATACCAGAACAAATATCCTAATCATAATTGTCGAAAAAGGGAACATCAGTGAAAGGTACAGCCACTCAGAAAACCATTTTCTTGATACTATCTTCTAAAAAAAAAACAAATAAATCAAATTAAATAACAGAATGAAGAAAGAATAAAAGAAAAAATAAGAATCATAAATTATACAAGCCAGGACGACACACGAGAGAAACGAGAAAAAATAGGAAATAAGAAAGCGTCAAAAGAGACAGGTTATTTTTATTATGAAAACTCAAAACAGATAAGAAAAATATAATAAGCGAATAAATTCCACCCCTTCGATATTCACGAAACACTTAGTACCTAAACATACAAACATATTATCAAGAAATCAATACATAAAGCACGGGCGATATTATTATTATTCAAAGTATAAATATTCAGGAAAGCCATTCAACGACGAGAATACTCTAAACGGTTTCGAAACCTTAAACGCGATCAACGACAGTAGCGGAAGGAAATAGGCAAAAACCAACCACGTTTTGCAAAAAAAAAGAAAAAAAGTGGGCATATATCCATTAAAATTAATATTTTACTTCCTACGACCGAAAAGAAAACATATTTTTCGACTCCCAATGAAGAAATGAATAAGATTAACCCGGAATTGAAGATAACAATTTGTCAAAATAATACTGAAAAAAAGGCATAGTTCAGTATTTAAAGAGCAAAATAAAAAAAAGGTTAAACGTGTCAAAGATTACCAACGTTTATTGCTCTAATAACAAAGAAGAAAAAAATAAATGTAATAAATAATTAAATAATGAAGATAATGACATATATTTTATTTATAACAAGTATTTAAATATATTGATATATTTTTATTAATAATTAAACTGAAAAAACATTTTGTCGCTTTTTTTATTTTCACCAAAAATGGGACACGCTAAAAGGACGAAACGGGACACAATAGTTAATGTATAATCGAAGGCCATCTGCGATAGGCGACGACTAGACGAACGACGATATTCCGTTTATACGATTGCGCTAAAAAGAAATATTTTGCATTTCAGTATGTACAAAAACTTTCGTACATCTAGAGAAAATATTTGAAGTTTCGGTATGCGAAATAAAAAACAACTATATGACATAATTTTCAGTTGGTTTTGATACGTGTAATGAACCAATGTATTCTATGTTTTCTAAAAAGCTATTCCTAGTGCAAAGCGTTTTAAAAAATATCTGCGTTATATTGACTCATACTGAGCATAATATCTTCGGTCGTGAGAAACAAAAAAAAGAAAAAGAATAAAAAATGAGAAAAGAAGATATGCAAAGAAAATTTATCTTAAAGAAATTTGTTTCAAAAAATATTCCGAAAAGTATGGAGGAATTGCCGAAAATAAAGAAGGAGGATTTCTGGCACCAACTCCTTTACCAGAGACCACCACCAACTCCCAATTGATAATTAATAGAAATAATTATCGTATATTCTCGATTCAGAGTCGCGAGTCTTTTTACGGAGTAAAAGTCTAGTTCAATCCGGTCCGTTTTTGTACGTGAAATCGATGTCCTTTCGTACTTCTTAGGATCTTGTTATCTTCATCATTATCGTTTCTGATTCTACTTTATCTCTAGAGTGACGTTGCTCACCAAATTTCTCACGGTGCTGTTTTTCCAGTTTTCTGAAAATCTCACGTTGATTGTGAGATTATCGATCTTCTTCGTTTAATTGTTCTTTCCATTATATCCTTTACTTGATTTCGTACTTTATAGCCTGAATAGATTGTATAGCTTTTTCACTGTAAAAAAGTTAGTGGTACTAAAAAATAGAATCCTTTAATTTTAATCTTCTCAAGCACGATACTTTCTTACTGCATTCGAATCTAATGCCAGAAATCGTAGTGAGCATGAAGCTAATATCTCACTAAGGCCGAAACGGTGATTAAATGGCCGCCGTAAGATATGAGAGTAGTGGACGGATCAGCACTTGCTTTCTGAGGGTTTCACCATTTTTTAGAAATATGGGTATATCCGTAATTTTATATATTATATTCTTTTTAAAAATAATTAAGAATAATGATAAATTAAATAATATAATTACATTAATTTTTATTCCGTACACTATTTAAAATTAGTTGTGAAAACAAAAAAAATAAAAAATATCGTATTTAGTATTATATTAAATATTACATTTTTTTATTTTCATATAGTAGAACGTTTCGAAAGAAGTTTCAAATCCGAAAGGAGTGGACAATTCTATCGTTTAACGGCTTTATAAATTGAAATTCCGTTGAAACTTTATTTATGATCATCAGACGTAACGAATAGTGGAGATATTATTATGAAGAAATGTACTAGTGTATCGAATAAACTGCTTGGATTATCGGAGCCACGAAATTCTTTATGCGCAGGAGCGTTTTTATTTAGGTTCTCCCATAATTGAATCGTTCGAAATAAATTAGATGGCCATTATTAGGTTTATTCTCGCGGTTGTAATGTCGTTGATATTTAATTAGAAATATATCTATGTAATATACTCCCCGTCATCGAACTGCGAAGTCAGGGGTCTGAGAGAGAATGATAAATTTCGACTCGGCGTGTTTAGTAAGTATACTATTTATAGAACCCGCGTTCTTATACTAGAGGGACCACCTTTTATTTCGATTAAAAGGTTCCGCCGCTCCCGGCGAAAGCGAGGGAAACTTCAGTAACCGGTTCACTCCCGGTTTATCATATTCGGAGGTCTCGAATTATTCGCCGTCTCCGGTATCGGTACTATGAGGAACGAAAAAATAATTTTATAATTGACGCTTTACAAAGCCACAGACCGGTTCTTTTGACTAGAGTGACGCTTCTAATAAAAAGACTTTCTCACAGTTGCCGCTTATATCTAGCCGAGCCAAACGCGTTATCTATAAACACATGAACCGGTATTAGTATACTATTAGTTCGAGCGCAAAGATATTTTTCGGTCATATACAGTATCGATTTATAAATAATATATAATAAGGTAATGAAAATATAATTGCATTGTTTTCTCTCTACATGATAATAAAAAAAAATCAACCTATTATATGATATTACTGTGCTGATGCACAAAGAAATACTAGTCATCACGCTTGAATATTATCCAAACAACGCATTACAACATACTATTTCACGCTGAGGCATATATATATATATATATATTAAAAATAGCAAATATAAGAATTATAAAACGAAAATGGTGCTACTTTTTAAAATTCGCTAGACATTTCAAAAGCTTTAGATAAATAATTTATCTGAGTTATTATATCGTTTTAAGAGAGATCGAGGTTATTAGCCGGCGAGGCGCGGTGCTTATATAAAAGTAATATAATATGGAGTGACACTGGTCATTCAACGTCAAGAGGTACCTTAGCCTCTCCCATCCTACACCGCAAATATAAAGGTTTACATGATAAACGCGTGATTCAGAAGTACATAGCACAATATATTGACCAATCATTATCTAGATATATTAATTATATCCTAGGCCTATAAAATCGAAATTTATTCGAAAAGCACTAAAGTCGCACAACCGAGACGCAGCGATAAAATAAAAATAAATGATCTTAGTATATTATATATATATTGGAAACAATTGAGCTTAAACAGACGATTCATCGTCTGATTTAACGAAACACTTATTATATTTCGTAGATAAAATTCTACTTAGTCTAGATATAAAGACATTGTTATGATAACGCGCCGTTGTCTATTATTCTAAATATAACCTGTTATTATATCAGCATTATAGATAACTATATATATATAAGTAAATATAGAAGGAGTACATACCAACTCACAGTGAGAATTTTGTGACAAAACGCATTAGTTAAGCCTTAATGCGAATAATATATGTGTACAAAAGGCAGTATGCGCGAACAGGACCTAAAAGAGTTCTCAAAGTTCAGGCAAACAACGTGACACAAGGGAGTATGACAAAATGACGAGAGGGAGCCAACGGACCTATCGCACAAAATAAAGTGAGAGACGGGCGGAGACAAGCGTCCGCCTTCCAAAGGTAAGAAGCCGCGCAGGAGAATAAATGTAAAAAACGCCTCGATTGTCAACATGGTTCCCCAATATTAAACGGGTCCGAATCGAGAGTTGGGCATATCGGGCTCGGTCAGTACTGAGAAATGCGTCGTTACCGGGATTGATTATAAATCAGAAAAGATTATCAGAAGTTACTGTGATCGGGTATTTCATCTCGGCCCGATTCGACTGTATGACTAGTCGATTCTTAAAACAACAGCGTTTAAAAATTTACGATAGTTCTATACGTAACAGAGTGAGCCGTTATAAGAAATATATAATGATATAGTAACAAGAACGACGTAAGACTGCTTATCGTATCGTTATATATCTCAGCGAGTTTCGAGACACGTGATTCACCTAAATCTAACTAGCATACAAAAATGATATATCTATACTTGTGTATGTTCGAAGATATTTCCTCTTCGGTTACGACTTTTATACTAGTTTTGACAGGCACATTATACGGCCGGACTGGGTTATAAGACCGGGATCACTAGTGGTATTCTCTATACAAAAATATATCCCACTCCGCTACAAAGTTGAAATACATAATGTACAGCTTCGTGGAGACACTCCTTGCGGTCCAAAGTAGGCCCTGAAACGGAAAAAAAAACAAAAAAAAATAAATGAAAAAAGAAAATACTCACAAAAAATATAAAAAAGTAATACGTTGTTAAATACGTAATTTAAAAAGTTTTGTTCGAAATCTCTTTCTTCGTCGACGTGGAAAAAACCGAAAGCGATCGCCTTCTCGTTGCCCTTATTTAAAAATTTATATAAACGATCGAAAGCGAGCGCGTTTTTGCGATATCCCCCGTTGCGAAAGAGTTTGCGATAAGCCGTTATCGCGGCCCTGTAATATGATCGCAATAAAGAAAATTGACAAAAAACTATATACACGGACACTCTAAAGATAACGCAGTAAAATCGCGAAGAAATATATAACGAAAAAACTTATCAGAATCGACATAAGAGTCAGGTGAGAGCTTTCTCGACCAAACAGGCATTTGAATTGAAACCGTGATTTTAATCTATAAATAGTTTCAATGGGACTCCAAACCAGAGTACAGATAAATTTATATTAAGTGAACGGCACACCCGATAGGTGGCTCCTATCTGTCAATACGTGTCCAAATCATTCTTTTTCGTTCGGTTATAAACGTTATTTCTTAACTAAATATATCCGAAACCAGAATTAGATAGGGATAGAGGGCTCGCGACGAAGAGGAACCCCGCGACACCCAATAATATACACTACACAATAGAGGTGTAACTGCTGGATTTCTCTGGAGTAACCCTCCCTCGAGAGAATGTTGAATAAGTCTCAACCCCGTTATCCCCGAAGGCCGAAACCCCGACTTCTGCTCAAGATATCATGGTATTTGGTCTTGTACACCCGTTTCCAGGTAATTCTTTAGATATCAACACACACACACACAAAATTTAGTTTCATCACCTATCTGAGTTTCACCGGCATAAAACCAAATAAAAAAGAAAAAAAAAAAAAAAAAAAATAGAGAGCATAACTATATAGTTAGTCACTCACGCATAATATCTAACGAAAAAAGAACGCGCGTACCCGATATATATATAATTACCGAACCTCGAGTTACTCATTATAATATGAAAATTCAGATTATGGGAATCCGCAACTACTAGTATATAAATTCTCAAAAACACAAAGGATAAAAAGCACTATCAGCGATCAATCAGCGGGAATCACACTTGGAATCAACTGTGTAAAACGACCATAAAAAAGAATGAGAGTAGAAGACACATAATAAAAACAGAAAATGATATATAACCCACTTGTAGTTAACAATATAGGTATTAATATGAAATTTAGTAAGGCCTAATTAATTTAGAGATCCTTTTAATGAATATTAAATATCGTTCACTCGTGACTAGAAACCTTTGCTATGTAGGTAGCGCGGAATGACACAAGCCACTCCGGGGCTCGAGTCCGACGCTTTGGAAATAATATGAGCACCGTACAAGAGATCTGCCGACCATTACCCGTAGGGAGGGCGGAGAACCCCCGCGACACATCTCAAATACCCAAAACAGCGAGGATGTCTCGGAGACCCTCCGAAAATTGGGTCATATAGTCCAACCCCTTCCGCATTGAGGTGCCCCGTTCTCGGAGAGCCGAATGACTCTCCTGAACTCCTTAGACCAGCGATCGGATACCGCCAGCTATAACCATGGGTCCTGCAAATATTCATTCTGAGTTAAAACAAAAGCGAGACAAAGTACAAAAACACACAGGAGATGGCCGATATTATATTCTGTTCCACTCTTCTCAAATATAGACACAAAGTTAATATATCTCTAATAGCGCCTTCTAATCTCATCTCAACGATAACGACCTCAAATAGAGAACAAGTCCACATTTATAGAGTGATATAACATGAGAGAGTTGATTTAATTATTATTTTTTTTACACATGAGTCTGATCGAAATTCGATAGAGCCCAGCATTCCATAGAGAATGCTGAGTTGCCATTACATGTAACGCGTACTCTGCGCACGCGTTTTTTGAAATTATATATATATGATGTCTTTTTTGTCAACGTATATCTCTAGGAGGCCTATGTACTGTGAGTAACCAATCATCTCACAGGACAAACCGTCTTGGAGCCAAGTGCGTACAACTAATTAGTTAAGAAAAATGATAGACATACAATCCGACCGCCTTCCGTGCTCTTTCGAGTAAAATAAGACGGCATAGAAACGCAGTTATTCCCATATATTGATCAGCTGGAACCTATAATCGCCTATATAGCTAAGTATAGTAATATAGAGGGCCCAGTATAAATAGCACTAAAATATTACGGAGATATTACGAACCGTAATAAAGAAGCCGATAAAGTCGAATTTCATTTAATAAATAAAAAGCCGTTATCGATATAGATATAATATAACGATAAGCAGTTAAAATTAGAATACTATAATCACTACCTCAAGCATATACCCGACCCACCTCTGACACAGCGCGCCACTTTCCGACCGAGACTCCAAAAAGGTAATAATGAGTTGTAATACAGGCAAACTCTAACGTGAGTCCGTCTGCTGAGACTATCCCTTCTCTATCTTACAACATCGGACGACGATATAAATATATACTATTACCGATATAAAGCGTCTAAACAAAGTCGTTAACGAAAAAGCGAATATAAATACCTACGAATACATTATAAATAATCATAGTACTAGAATACACACTATGAAGATTGAGGATATTATACGCAATCTCTATATAGTATCTAACATAAAACCGCCGCCTCGAGCCCCCATAGCCTAATATATCAATATAATGATAAGACAGTATAATTACTAAAAAGAACATAAAATTGATAAAAACGAAGTGAGATTAGGAGAACTTATTTTAATCTTAACACAGCCAAATAGCTCACAGCATTACATATTGAATAAGACGAGAATTATATCCGTACCTTAAGTTAACATAGAGATCACAGGAATAACTGGATGTTTACAAGTTAATAAGCCGGACCTTAATTAAATACTAATCATATACGAGATAAAAATATCTAGATATTATTTTTTAATCGTACTAATATAATATACCGGAATACTAATATATTAAACTTCTCAAAATTTGTTGATCGGTAATATATTTATATATATAAATATATAATTATATATATGACATAATACCCTGTTTAGGACACTATTGTACCTATACACGTAATAATAACCGTTATATAAAATAAATAGGCTGACATATTTATAAAAAATCATTCATTTTATCTTATTGTATCATTAATACATTAATATACATGATAATATAAATATATTTACTAATTAACACTTGCTTTAATTAAAACAGATATATAGTTAATATTTACTTATATGTATATTTTTTATCGAAAAATATTATATAAAATACTATATATTAATTAAGTTAAAAATTAATTAATTTTTATTATTATTTCTTTAAGCATATTATTATAAGACATATAGTATATCAATGTTTGTACCCAACAACTCGCACCGCCCCAATTTCATTTATGCACTAAATAAATATAATTAAACACTGATTCCACATTAATATTTAATCGTTTTATAACTCGAGATTACAATCATCACACAACTTTTCTTAAGATATATTTTTAAATCTATTCTGGAAATAAAGAAACCAAATGACACCTATTCTCCCTGTAAAAATGGAGCCACTTAATAAACCACACTAAACACCACAAAATATACAGACACTAGACCGAGCTAAGGCGAAACCTAACAACCAATCTCTAACCTTAGAACCCTTAAGCCAAAAAAAGTAAAACCTTACCTAAGCGCGAAGGAAAACAACTAAAAACAAACCGAGCGCTGTAACGCTTAACTCTAACCTTGTGAGAGCCCAATATCTCTTATATTCATATCACTGAAGAAGAACCGCAAAACATAAGACTAAAGATTACACACAGAACAAACTGTCTATAAACAAACACGACAACTAGAAAACATTGTAGAACCAAAAAATTTAAAATTAAAATAAAATTTAAATTACACAATATAATAACTATAATGTGTACAGAAAAAAAAAAAATATAGAGAGTATATCAGACAATTGCACAGAGAAAGAGAAAGCGCGAAGAATAGATTTTCCCCTGGTCTAACAAGGCTTTACGTGATGTAACAATTAAATTAAGTAAGAATCTGGTAGAATGATATTATGTGAGAGCTAAAAGGTAGGCTAGAAAAAAAATAAATCCAAAGCAGAGAGCAATAGTTAAAGACTAATCATCTATCTACGTAGGTGTTCATTTTTTTGGTTATTTAACTTACGATTTTATACGTATCCATGACCCTACGATTATTCGTGATTACTAATATAAAGAAGGAATTTCAAATTATAAGTTATGAGAATGAGTGTAAATTAATTATACAGTAGACGAAAAATGAGTGATGCTGTTAATATATAAAAACTATACTGATTGACGATAGATATTGATTTTATATATATATTATATACAGAGTGTATCGTTGGATATGGGAATATATGGATGAGAGATTCAAATCGGATATTCCTTACATAATATTCCAATCCCGATGCAAGTTATTTTGAGAGCATTAGAATGAATGATGAAGATTATGAGGAATAGATGAATAATCATTATGTAAGTATGAAGTACTGAAGAATGCAGAATTGATAAGATTGTAATTAGAAGTCATAATATGAATAAAGGTTATTATAGAAAGATAGAATAAGTAAGGATAGAGATTGATATTTATTCAAATTATCAGTATATAAGTAGAAAACACGAACTATTATAAAATATAAGTGAAATCAATATAATTTGATGAGATAGCATTGAGTTGTAATGTTCTTATATTAGAAAAGACTATTCGTTAATATCTCGGCCGTCTTTCCAGTCTTACGAAAAAGAGCTTCTATAACGATACTGGGCTGCGTTTAATGATATATACAATAAACAATTAACAAGAGGACTAATTAAATATATGAATACACTGTCTATTATAAATCATATTAAAACTGTGCTATTTAATTACTAATACACGCGTATATAATACTATATAATATATCAATTATATATATATACAAATGATTAATGAATTAAGTCAGTATTTACTAGCTATAGTGGCGTAGCCGTTATAGTTATTAATTTTTTAGTATATATAGGACAAATATAAATAATATATATATTTAAAAATATTTTAGCTTTTAAGTAAGACCAAACTAAGGTTAATATTATTATTTTTTTAACTCAAATTATTTATCAGTGCATTAATTTAATTACTTTACTATTGCAATTATTTAATATTATTAACATTATTCTTATTAATTAATTATAAATAGTAAAATAGATAGAATTAAAATATTTATAATTATATTTTAAGATTCTTTCTTATATATATAGATAAATATATTAAGTCTGCTGTTTTTAATTAGAAACAACCTTATATATTCTATCGCTACTTTCTTTATTATACATATTAAATATAAATAGATTACAGTTATAAACAATGTAACTCTTAACTATTGACTATCGGCATCGATCTACCGGAATATTAGACGGAGTGATTAATATCATTACGCCTCATACATATAACCTATATTTAGCATACCGAGGTAATATGAATAATTTTAGTACTTATGAAAATTTATAGTACGCATCTCGATCATACAATACCGTAGTTATGTAATATTTATAATTAATAAAGGTCGAAACCGCCATACGTCGTGCGTAAGTATAATTATATAATGATACTCACAGAAAATCCATAACTAACAATTCACGATAACAGTACGAGTTTTTTTTCTATTGTAGTATAACCTATTAAAAAAGGACACTCTTCGAGTTAGAGATAACTGATAACACCTAGATACACGAGGAATATATCCTCATAGGATCAGTCTAGAATTATAGTCTACGCAAAATTAATATAAATATACTATGAACATTCAGCTTTATCAGAAAAAATGAAGGCTATGAAAATATATAGAGAATTTTCAGAAAAAAATGTAGAGAAAAATTCTGAGAGTAATAACAGAGCGGAAGAGATTTATAAAATATATGTGACTTATCGAAAAAAAGTTGGCGACAAAATTAGCTACATTATGCACCGACTCCATTATCAATACTCTTGACGATGGTTTATTATTATAAACTAATAAGGTCAATACTATGTATCGAAGCTATGACTACCAACTAGAATCTTCGTTAACGTCATCAATATTATAAAAAATGAAGTGGATCATCTATCTAAGGTTATATTTAATTTTCATTGTATGAATATTTAATTACTATAATTAATAAGATATATTTAAAATGAAGCATAAATTATTGTCTATTATCAGAAAACTCAGTAATATTAGTGGTCATTACCATTCTAGGGATTTTCAGTCCTCTATGAAGGACTAACGTCAGTAAACGAGAGCGCATTGAGTATTCAGGCGTAAATTAAATGCAAAAACTAATAATAGTCGTGTGAGAGTAGTGAGAAATATATCTAATCAACTACCCTGTATAGTTTACGCCGCACTTCATGCTACCAATCTCATATATCGTGCTATACTTATTATTATATCACTATGTGAAATTACCTATATATATATTTTAAGAGTGCTACTTAGTTCACCATAGGTTTAAAGGAACAAAAAAAAACTTGCAACAATTAATTTTAAGGGTGCTTATCTTAGCGCTATAAAATTAGAATAAATTGTATACAGCTTTCAAAAAATAATACTATAATAGCAAGACGTATATAGAAAGATTAGTAGTTTTAAGGTGGCTGATATATGTAAATTGGTATTATTATTATTAGATCTACCATTTCAATTATTACCATAAATCCAAGAGTGAAGAAAAGGGTAGATTACTTTATTCTCTTATTATATAAATGGCCAAATGAAATTATTAATAACCCTATTCAGTGTAGGGTTATATCTATTGTGCCACAACTGATTCTGTAACATGATAGAATTAACGCGATTAATTTAATTTATATATGTATACCAGAAAATTAGAGTCGATACATAGAAGAAGTTTTACACTTATTTCCTATACACTTTATATGGTGAAGCTATGTCTGAAAGAAGTCTAAAAAATAAAATATATTCAGCTAATACTATCATATATTATTGATAATAAATAGAGGGTACTTATATATAACTGTAAAATAAATAACCCGATTAAGCTTAATTGAAAATTAATAATTATATCCGATGCTCTGCTGTATATTGATATTAATACCTGACTCTATTAAAGACGTATTACGTGACAGATCTTGTCATAGTACACGCCCTACCTAGTATAAATCATGATGTAAACCGTCAGAAAACTGAAAATATTGAGCCATACCCCTTTTCGGAAATATCAATAGCAATATAGGATTTTAATATTGTGGATACAACGACGTCATACCTGTCGCATAAAAAGCAGAACTTTAGGATTAGAGCGTAAATATTAGAGATATATTACGACGTATACATGAGTGAGTATATAATGCTGATGATAGAGGTAAATATATAACTATCGTAACGATATATATTGATTAAACATAAATACGATAAATTCTACCACATAATATGAATACTATATAGATATA
>JABUQX010130948.1:20000-22500 GCA_015478945.1 Trachelipus rathkii | reverse complement strand
TATTGCGAGGGCGAGCAATGGAGGTGGAATACGAGCGGCCAACTCCCCTGAGCATCTACCGCTGTAGTACCTATAGAAAAGAGATAGTGCCAACGTCACGTCGCAGATAGAGGGTCAAGAGAGTTTGAAAGTAGAGGACAGTTTTAGTCTCTTAGCTTTAGACTCAACCCCATCCAATAGAAGGGTGGAGCTGGAGCTCCCCAATGTGAGAACAGTACTCCATACAAGGGCGAATGAGGCCCCTATATAACTGGAGTAGCTGTGCATAGGAAAAAAATTCCTGCAACCCAAACAGAACTCCCAGCTTCTTTGTGGCCACCTTTAGCAACCATAGAAATATGAGGTTTCCAAGATAATTTGTTAGTTTATGTTAAGACCAAGAATGTTTGTTATTCACAGGAGAGGAGAGACGTTAGAGCTGTCGAAGGAAATAGGAAAGTTGGGAGGTGTCTTAGAGAGATGTTGAGAAGTTGAGTTTTTAAAGAGTTGAATTTTACAAGGTTGCGGGTGCCCCACCGGGAAATCCCAATCCAAATGGCAAAGAATGGAATCGGAAAGCTGAGACGAGAGGCAACTCTAGAAGCAAAAGAGGGAGCAGATTTGAAATGAGTAGAAGAATGGAGAGTTGAGTTATCGGCATAAGAGTGAACAGCAGTAGAGTTGGAAGTAAGAGAGCTGAGGGAGATCGTTGATGAAAAAGTAGGAATAAAGTTGAGATAGAAACGGAACCCTTGCGGAACACTACAATTAACAGGAAAGGAGGGAAGAGGTCGCTCCATCAACGAGTGCTGGATATAGAGCGATCGGAGAGAAAACTAGACAAAGTAACAAAGAGAAGGAGGAAACCCAAAGGAAGGAGCTTAGAGAGCAGTGACGTGCTAAACCCGGTCAAAAGCTTTGGATATGTCAAGCGCCACCACGCAAGACTCCCCATGGTCCCTAAGGGCAGAAGACCATAAATCAGTTAGATAGGAAAGTATGTCACCAGTTGACATATATATATATATATATATATATATATATATATATATATATATATATATATATATATATATATATATATATATATATATATATATATATATATTTATATAAATATATATATATATATATATATATATATATAAGTCACCTCACCTATCTCTATAAACATATATATATATATATATATATATATATATATATATATATATATATATATATATATATATATATATATAATTTCATGGGTAGTTTGTCAGGGTAGTCTATAGGAGTGTGTGTGCGTGTGTTTGTTCTTAGGCAGGCTGCGCTTACGAACTCACCAAAAACAACAACAATAAAACCACAAAAACGAAAAATATAAAGACGAGTAATAAAGATGAGTAGTACACAAGTGAAGACGAGTTCAAAGTGCTCAGTACAACATTCAAATTATTCAGCTCAACCTTCAAACCATGAAGTGCATTACAAAATTTACGTCATCAATTCAATTACCTCATAAACGAAATACGGTTCTCTGATTGGTCAATATCCATTACGTCATCAAGGAAATAGCCCTCTCTGATTGACTATTATCTAATACGTAACCAATATTCAACAGGCAGTCGCAGGCTTTAAAACGTGGTCTCTGAAGTGATTGTCACTACTGACATTATTCAAACCACCCTGGTGCTCAAACTTTCATTATTATATTTACTACATTTTGAAGATCCTGTTTTTTCTGTTTGTCATCTGTCATGATAAAGGGTGCCTGGATATTTTTTGGCTAATGATAGCGATATATTCCCTGATTTTATATTAATACACTTTTCATATAAATATTTTTGGTCAGTGCTAATTTGCTTAGCGATGTCTTGGGAAATCTTTTCAAGGTTGATGCTTACAAGTTCAAAATCAACTATCTCCAGCTTATTTACATCTTCAATTTTAATTTCAATGATACCCTTAAAAGATTTTGGTCTTGATGTTTGTCCATCAAAGTGTCTCTGAATGGAAGTTCATTTGCATGTAAGAGGCAAATTAATGACATGTATTGGTCTTTCCATTATATATACATTTTATATACTAATAATATATATTATATATATACACTTATGTATTCTTATGTATATATATAATATATATAGATAGTATATACTATATATATATTTATATATATATATATATATATATATATATATATATATATATATATATATATATATATATATATATATATATATATATATATATATATATTAGTGATGGGACGATTAATCGGAATCGGCATCGGAATCGGCATCGGAATCGGAGGAATCGGCTGTTTTTCAGGAATCGGAATCGGAATCGGCAAAATTGTACCGATTCTTTGACCGATTCTTTGGTATACAATCTGAAAATAATTTTTATTTGATCTTTATGATATAATATTTCGAAGTCTTCCATATTGATTTTTTAATTTCAGTTCTTCCTGAATTCTATTTAATTAAAGAAAACACTGGATTCAGCGGCGCATCTTTTACGTAGAGCCTAAGATATC
>JABUQX010130948.1:15000-17500 GCA_015478945.1 Trachelipus rathkii | reverse complement strand
AAAAATAGATTCAGCATTTACTTTACTGATAGGAATCTTGTGCTTGCTACCTATCTTATCCACGCTTTTAAAAATTACTCATTCCCTTGAGGGTGATTATAGCAATATAAAAAAAGTGAAGATTTTCTTTAGCAATGGATGTGCCGAAAGATATATATTGTATAAGCGAAAGGAAAACAGTTTCCAACTACTTTAAACCAATTTTCAGATTGAGCCACAAGGAATCAATGGCATCGGCAGTAATCCCAAATATGAAAATGATTTGCATTTTTTTTTAAAAGAGTCAGAAAAAAAGAACTATTTGAGGGATTTGGGTTCTACAGTATCAGCATGGAAAAATTCAGTAAAAAAATAGATTCAGCATTTACTTTACTGATAAGGAACTTGTGCGTGCTACCTATCTGATCCACGCTTAAAAATTAACATTTCCTTGAGGATGATTTTTAAAATATAAAAGTGGAAGATATTCTTAAGCAAAAGGATGTGCGAGATATATGTTGTATAAAGGAAAGGGGACAAAGTTACTTAACGCCCACACGGAACGGGAGCTCGGATCAAAATTTTTTTTTCACAGGTAGGATCTATGATACATAAAATAGAATACTATTATGCCAATGAGTTTTTTTTTTTTTTTTTTTTTGTTTTTACCTGTTCTAGGGACGAAATTATATATATTATTTGTAAAGGTATTACACGGCAATGTAGCGGGCTCGAGCCGACGGGGAACACAGGGGTGGACGTTTTCCATACCCCGTAAGGGAGGGGCGGAGGAACCCCCGCGACACCCAAATACCAAAGAGCGGGGGTTCCGGAGACCCTTCCCGCGAGGCGGGGGAAATAGTCCTACCCCGTAGCTCCCGGAAGGCCGAGAGACCCCCCAACTCCTGCCAATCGGTGCGGTTATACCCTTCGGGGTATTCTTAATACATTTTCCTTACTAATAAATTTACCATGGATTCCAAAAATGTATTCCTTTTCGCTGTAGCTATTGTAGTTTTTGAGATATGATTTTATTTATTTATTTTTTTATTTTATTTTTTTTTCATTTCGACCCTAAAACGTCTATTTGTGTATCATAGAGGCTACCTGTGAAAATTTTTTTTCGATCCGAGCTCCCGTTCCGTGTGGGCGTTAAGTAACTTTTACCAAGGAAAGGAAAACAGTTTCCACTACTTTAAACCAATTTTCAGATTTTTCTCATTTATCAACAGAATGGGGGCGAAAAAAGTGATACTGAAGATAATAGTTTCAACTTCAGTTTTGTAAAGTTATTCTTCGGAATTTAAAGAGAAAAAGACTTTAAAAACAGCAAAGAAACTCATTCCCAAGGAGAAAGCCACATATATTTAAAAAATTGGAAGCATGTTATAAAATGAAATCAGCCAAATGATAAAAATATGTGAACTTATTAAAAATTCGAAAGTTCCTCTTACAGTGTTTGTCATCGACTCAAGACCTGTCAGGAATTGGGGTGTCCTTGCTAGGAAAATATTCAGCTCGTCCCCTTTCCGTGGAAGTGAAAGACTCCAGAATTGGAGGATCAATGTATTCTTTCCTAAAAAAATCGGAAGCACTCAGAAACGGGAGGAAGTTTATGTTTTGCAACTGATTCTCTTCCAACATCATCTTTAAATGCAAATTCCGATAAAAAGAATAATTTTGCTGATAAAGAAAATAGTAAATTAAAGGAAGAATTTGACTTCTTGGAAGAACAAAAAAAAAAAAAAAAAAAAAATTGTCATTTATTGTTAAAATTTTTAAATATTGTTATTATTTTTAAGTGGTTAAATAAATAAAAAGGTAATTAACTAATTATTTCTTTAGCAAAGATAAAATATAAGAGAATTCTATAACATTAATTTATAAGGTTTTAAATATCTAAAATTAGTTGATTTAGCAAAATTAGGCATATATATATATATATATATATATATTACATATATATATATATAAATATATATATATATATTACTATATATATATAATATATATATATATATATATATATATATATATAATTATTATTTTATATATATATATTATAATATATATATTTTAAGTGTCCAAAAAATTTCGGGTGGGGGGGCATGCCCCCTGGCCCCCTTAAATACGCCACTGTATATATCTATATATATTATATAAATATAAGATAATATATATATAATATATATATATATATATATATATATATATATATATTATATATATATATATATATATATAATATATATATATAGTATAAGAATCGATAAAGGTTTTTATTTAAGTAATAATCGGCTTGCGAAATTTGGAAATCGTCCCATCTCTAATATATTATATATATATATTATATATATGATATATATATATATATATATATATATATGATGATATATATATTATATAATATATATATAGCTTTAAAGGAAATCTCGCTATTAGAATAAATTAAGAAAGTTATTTTTTCATCAGTAATACATCGTGTAACATGAATCATGTAAATATCATCTGGTTCTTTTAC
>JABUQX010130948.1:7500-10000 GCA_015478945.1 Trachelipus rathkii | reverse complement strand
AAAATGTGGCAGCTCTCCCGATGATCCATAACTACTTATATATATATATATAATTTATATATATATATTATATATATATATATAATATATATATAATATATATATATTAATAATATATATATATATATATATATATATATATATATATATATATATATATATATATATACAGTGGTGTATCCAGAATTTTTTTTCGGGGGGGGCCAAAAAAAAATCGTTTCTTATATATATATATATATATATATATATATATATATATATATAATATATGAATTTGTATATATATATATATATATATATATATATAATATATATATATCTATATATATATATTATATATATATATATATTAATATTATATATATATATATATATTATATATTATTATATATATATATTATATTCTAGTTGTAAGGACCAAAATATTAAATTTCTTTAGAAAAAAATGGAGTAATTTATAATAAATTACTAATATCATCTTACCTAAAATTGTTACTTTAATTGCCGGGCATGAGAGTGCAAAATCCGAGATAACATCTTCAATTTTTATGTCAATATTTCGATGTATGTAGAGGAGGGCAAGTCCAGTAAGTCTTTCATCTCCAATAGTATTTCTCAAATAGCTTTTCAGAAGTCTTAATGTTGAAAAGCTTCTTTCTACTGAAGCAGCAGACACGGGTAAAATTGCCAGTATTTGCAACAAGATGTAAATATTTGGAAATTGTGACTGCGAACAAGAAACTAGTCCGTCTATTGTTGTTTTTGGACAATTTTGTTACTGTGATGCCATTCAACTTCCATAAAATCCCATTCTTGCTTTTACTAAATGCTCTATTAAGCTTTCGAGGTTTCCTTGGTTAAAATGTTTTTGCACAATCTTTTATCTTCTCATATGGCACTTTACACCTTTTCGGTATTATGGACAAATTGCAGGGAAGAAATAATTTCTTTATGATTTTAAAAAACCTCTCTCCTAATGCTGATATTAAATCATCCAAAAATGGTATAAAAATGGATGTACAATAATAAGTTTGTGGGTCGGAAGTAGGAATGTTGGGTCTTGTATTTTTGGAATTGTTAATTCTGGTAACAGCCAATTCAATACCCAGCCTCGATACGCTTTACACATTCTTCAAAATCAATGCTGAATTCTAATGTTGCATTTTCTCTGATTGCCCTCCAAAGTTTAAATTTTAACTAAAGGGACCTTATGGAAATTTGTCCTGACAGCGACGAAATTTATGTATAAATTATTTAACCTCTGCCACTTTATATTTTTAACAGATATGATTACTTAAAATTTTTTTAGTGTCTAAAAAATTTCGGGGGGGGGGGGCCATGGCCCCCCTGGCCCCCCCTGGATACGCCACTATATATATTAATATATATATATAATTATATCTATTTAAAATAATATATATATATATATATATATATATATATATATATTATATATATAATATATATATATATATATATATATATATAATATATATATATATATATAGTATATATATATTATATATATATATATATTATATACGTATATATATATATATTTATATATATAATATATATATATATATATATATATATATATATATAATATACTATATAATGGCGCCAAATATATATATATATATATATATACTTTATAGTTTGTTAATTAGGTCATTTACTTCGATGAAGTATATTTGGTAACAGCTTTAGTTTCCTTGGAGACAGCGTGCTTTGTAATTCTCCAGGAAGCAAGAGCCTCACAGCAGTGTGAATTTCCCGGGAAGTGATGGTCGATCTCTTGGTGTAGTGAGCTAGGCGGTAAGCCTCAACAGCAATTCTTTCGAAGATGTTATTAACAAAAGAATTCAGAATGGACTTGGCCTTTGATGAGACTCTTGTATCAGGAGGAACCTGCTTCAATACTTTATAGATGTAAATGGTGTAACTTTCCTTCCTCTTCTTCCTTTTCTTTTTGTTTCCTTTAGAGATAGATTTATGAGCTTTAGCACTTTCTCTTTGCCAGCCTTATTTGCAGCCTTGCCTGAAGCTTCTGGAGAAATTGCGCGAACAATTTCTCGATTAAATAGCAAGAAATAATGGTTCATTTGCTTCCAGATTTGTTCAGTTTCAACTTGAATGTGAACAAGTTGAAACTGAACAGGTCTGGAAGCAAATGAAGGAAGCGGTTGTTAGTAGTGCAAAAGAATAAATGGATGTGGTAAAGTAGGAATCAAGAATGTTAACAGTGAGTAGTGGAATGAAGAGGTGATGCAAGCGGTTAAAAGTAAAAAAGAAGCGTGGTATGATAGGATTAATAAGGAAGATCTATGGCAGGTTTTAGTGTTGTTGGTTGGCTTTTGAATGGAATCAAAGGTATGTATGACGATAGTGAAGCGTGTGTAAGAATAAATGGAGTCGAAAGTGATCGGTTTTAATAAGTATTTTAGCGGAGTGAGGCAGGGATGTGTTATGTCTCCTTGGTTATTCAATTTGTATATAG
>JABUQX010130947.1:17500-23520 GCA_015478945.1 Trachelipus rathkii | reverse complement strand
CAGTGTACTTCGTTCCGCTAGTTTGCGGGTTTATCGTGGCTTTCGCATTTCGTGCGCCGCTTCACTGGGTGATCAGGCGTACACCCGTCTTTAATGTATATTCTTATAGAACTAATTTCGCTTAGCGGAAGGTAATGAACATTCGGAAAGGTGATTACCTTGTCAGTAAGGTGCACAACACGTAACAGAGGCGCTGAAATGTTACCTACATATTGATGTGAAACAAGATCGGTGTAGATGTAAGCCAAGCCAGGGCGGCAGAGCATCTCGGAGGGGGTACATGTATAATGCAGTACCCTATCGCCTTCATCTTTTTGTTCATGTGGTGTCATGGGTTTATTTTCCACAGAAAGTATAACCCTCTTCAACATAGTAGGGATGTCATGAAGTATATCCAGCTCACCATACCTTTTACGAATATGTTTTCTTTGCCATGGTGATCGCTCGAGAAAAAACGTATCACGGTCTCGCAGGTTTACACTTGCTTTTGATCTTAAAGATATTATTACTTTATCTTCATTGGTTCGCATATCAGTTTTGTATATCAAATCCTTACACATAATACTCAGATCAAAGAGATCGTTTAAATGACTGAAAATAGCAGGCACCGAATTAAAATAAGACCGGCGCAGAACAAATTCTTCAATAAAGTATTCTTTTGTATCAAATGTATCGTATTCATCTTTTTGGCAATTGTAGTTCTTTTCAGAAAACGAGTCTTTCACTTGTAATATAGTTTCAACACATTCCACTTTCTATTTTTGCAAATCATCCAGAATGGTCAGGGTGGTGGTATATAATCTGTATTTAATATCATTTACGCATAATCCCACTGCCACTCTATTTCGTTCAAAAAGAATTACATGTGAGTTAACAGTTGATTGTAAGAATCGAGATTGTTTACTGGGGATGTAAATCAAGGAGGCTGAAGATGGTGAGTTAGAAATAAGTGATTAACCTCTCCATGATTATATCCAACTGACAAATGATTCTTAACACACTTTGCTTTTTATGTAAGTATTAAGCTTAGCAGGATGCCCCCTCATTCACAGGTACACAATTTTTATTTTCTTTCTCTAGTAGCTAATATTTTTCTGAAATTTATATTCATTGAGTTACAGGGTTGACACCACTTTTTATATTTGCTGACGTAAATCCTCCTTTTATCTTCTTGTTTAAATCCTCCAGATAATATAACTTTAAACTATCACGACGGTGCGACCGGATATTGTGAACTTTTCAGTAGTCCAACCGGCTTCATACCCCTTTCTGAATCTTTCTTCGGTTCGAGATACTCTTACATAAGTCATTCACCTTTATTCCTGAATTATTTTTTTTTAATTTTTGTTTTCTTTTTCGACCTATGCGATGCTTAACATATATCGTTTTTTGACATTTCAATGAGTTGTTTTATAATCTGTGGTAGATCTGTTATGAAATAGTAGTCATTAAATTGTATCATGTATTTAGAAATTATTCATCTTAGTAAAAAATATCATGCTCTTTAATAGTACACTTTGTACTCTTTCCAATATAGCTTTGTTTTTGAAATATGTTGTAACAACCACTCTTCCATATACAGGCAACTCCACTGAAACTCTCAGCCATGAACTTAATTCTGAATCTGTCCAAAATAGACAAGGTATTCATAATCTTTACTGTTTCAGTACAGCATTGGCAACTGTAGCTGATCTTTTATCTTTTTTAAGGGTTTTCTAATATGGTATCTAGTATGCATAATGTTAAAAAGTACGTATTAATTGTGTAATTATAAGAACATATTAATCATCTCGATAAATCTAATTACCACTATCGACTGATGGGCTATTGTTTCCGTGTAGGAAAAGACACTTCTTGAGTTTATGTAGAGTAAAAATGCCTCTTCCCTCTGAATATTTTAACTCTTTTTTCTCTCAATATCAAGGATATCTTAATGCAGATCTAGTGAAACCCACAGTATTAGTTCTCTGATTTAGTAATACTATCAACTACCTCATTTGCCTCATGCTGAGTACAGTCGAGTATGTAAACATACATATATATATATACATATATATATATATATATATATATATATATATATATACATACATATATATATATATATATATATATATATATATATATATATATATATATATATATATATATATATATATATATATATATATATATATATTTTTATATATAAATAACAAATAAATATATATATATATATATATATATATATAATAACTTATATATATATAATATATATATATATATATATATATATATATATATATATATATATATATATATATATATATATATATATATATATAAATAATAAAAAATAAATAAAAATAAATAAAAATAAATAAAATTAAATATAAATAAAAAAAATAAAAATAATAAATAATAAATAAAATAAAATAAAAAAATAATAATAAATAAAAATAGTAAATAAATAAAATAAAAATAAAATAAAAATAAAAATAAAATAATAAATAAAATAAACATAAAAATAAAATAATAAATAAAATAATAAAAATAACAATAAAATAATATAAGATAATAAAATAAAAATAGTAAATAAAAATAAAATAATAAAATATAAATAAAATAAAAAATATTTATATATATATATTTTTCTACATATATATATAAATATATATATATATATATATATATATATATATATATATATATATATATATATATATATATATATATATATACATATATATATATATATATATATATATATATATATATATATATATATATATATATATATATATATATATATATATATATATATATATATACAAGCCCTAAAATAAAAAGGATAAGGAAATGTAAAAATATAAAAACATTTTATTTACACTGATGCAATAATATTTACACTGAAGCAGTAATATTTAAGTAATAATAATAATAATAATTACTTTAATGCATCGAGAATTGCTTGCGTCGTTTCGACGTAGGAATCTAATCCTGCCCTTCCCTCTCCTGTAATGAAGGAGTACATTTCAGCCGCTGAAATCTTCAGAGTATGATTTTTACATCTTTCGCCACTCATTTCCTGATTCCAAACAGGAGTAAAACGATTAAGGTCTACGACCTCTATCATCTTCGCTACGTTGTTAGAGTTAAATAAAAAACTATCACTGTAGATATTGTAAACCAATCGATAAGCTGTGTGTATGAGGTCCTCCAGGGTATTCGTATCTTCTAATCTATGTAGGAATTCTTCGTTCATCTTTAGGAACAACTCGATGCCTTCTTTACCGCTTATTGTTGCATGCGCATAGTGAAAACAGACAAGACCATGACGCAGCCAGCACCCTATATGTATCCTCGGAATGTTTTCATGTAATGAAAAAATCAGGGTTAGCCGCTTGTTATCTTCATGGCTTCCTTGTGATATAGCTATCCCCCATTCATTTAACAAGCTGAGGTTTATGTAGTCTTTGGACTTCCAATCCGAAACAGCTTCCATGATGATGGTGAGACTTTCTACAGAGATGAATAAAGGCTTATTATAACTAGGTTGAGGGGATAAGCATGTAATGTAGCGATCCCCTGATGGCCTTCTTCTAAAACGTAAGATGACAGCGCAATGCTGATGCACCACAGACCAAGACGTTAACTCGCTAATCGTGATATTTCTAACTAAGCACGTCATTTCGTTCGTAACACAGCTACTAACCACTGGAAGGAAGGAATACAAATATATGGGATTTAGAGTGAGCTGTGTCTTATATACATGAATAAGAGGGGGGCGGAGCTTATCTAGCTCCGCCCCGTTTGCTGGCTTACGTTCCCTCAACCAATCATCTGATTAGGCTTAAGAGTTATGATGGTGAAACATAAGAGGCGGAGTTACACTTTTAGGCCTAATTGAGTTAACGTCCTTCTTGTAATGTTCCTGTGTATTCTTGTATATTCCTGTCCGACGTGGTTTCTGAATATTTTATGATGAGAGTGATTCAATTGTATCTTTGTATTCAAATGACGTAATGTATATTACATTCTTAACCAGTTTCGCGCTAATTCATTTCGCTTTTTTCTTATTGCTTGAGGACTACTTATTGTTTTACTCTTACGATGTAATATTCCTTTGTAAGGTCGTTCATTAGGACCTACAGGATCGGATACCGATGGTTGATAATGATTATCCCAATCCTGTAGCCTCTGCTTATTATGAATTAAACTCCTAGGGAAATTAATGCCCTGTAACTCACGTTTAATGTATAGGCTTCTTTTTCCAGTCTCGAACTAAGTCTGAGACCAGGTCTACTATATTTGATCCTTGAAGGGGTTGATCATTAACTACAATCTGCCCTAATTCGTTCCAATTTAACTGATCTTTTAAAGTATCATATAATGCGTTACCTTTATTTTTCAATGTAGGAGGTAAGCTGTTTTCTAAAACCTTTTTAAAATCCTTTCTTTCATAGTCACGTTGTGAAACTTCATTTGAAATAGGATGCATTCCTGTATACTTGTCTTTGACTTCTAATAATTTTTGTAATATTTCCTGATATTTCATCCTTTTCTCGTCTATATTAACTTTTGAAGTTAATATATCTGCTAATTCCTTTTCAATATTACGTACCTGTTCGCGGATCGAGTAGTGCTTCGGGAAGAGGTTGAGGAATAGCCAGAGAATTATCCTGTAACTTTGTATATTGATCGAACGGTATTACTACAGCCTTCTTCATTCTTACGTGTGATTCCCTGCTAACAGTTTAGACAGCAAAGGACCAACTACTGAGAAGAGTAATGGAAGGAAAACTCCTCCACCTTGCTGTAACAGTTTCTTTTTATTCTTTAAATTCTTCGTCTTAACTTTACGGACAAGTTTACGAATGATGTTGCTGTGACGACGTAACTCTTCTGATCAGTTTTCAATGGTATGACGTTTTTTATCATATTTAAGCAGATCTCACAGACACAGTTTACAAAGGCCGTGTTTTTTAGTAATTTCTCTTTTTCTTTTTTACTAAGTTTCTTATAATTTTTCATCAACGGTAAATATTTCTTTATCCTCATTACTCAGGAATATAAACAGTTTCGATTTCGGAAGGTAGAATGTTTGCACGGAGTAACACTCTGTACGTGTTTTTGGGGTGAAGATCACACATCAAATAACCGTGTGGGATCGAAGTCACCTCTTTATATACTTTTAAGAACTCTTTCCTTTGAAGGGGAAACATTTGGCTGGCTAGCACGTTGATCTGACTCATGTCTCGTCTCTGACCGAAAAGAATCAAATATTGGGTATTCAATGAGATACTACGCATATGCTTGCTTTGGTGAAAAATGTTCTGGGTTATGAAGAACACCGAGATATTTAGATGATGAGAATAAACTGTAAATGTTTCCGCTACCTCAATATTCACCTTGTGCATAAGTATTATAACCTTATGTCCTTTTATATCCTCTAACGATTTTACGTCATAGATGCCTTCATGAAAATGAATAAGGTTTTTATATTCGTTAAACTTTGCTTGAAATACGTTATAACACCATATTATTTTCACAGGAAGCTCTTCAAATATCTCTAATTCACTTAATAATTTTAGTATAGCAAATGTTTTGCCGCACCCAGTTGGACCGGCTATAAGACACGTCGCAGGTGTACGGAACATGAATTTATACACATCCTCCATGATTGGCAGCTATTAGTTCAGTAAGGATGTAGTATGCATAGATTTCCTTTTTAAATATATTTATACGTTACCCTAAAGGTACGTTCTACGATTATTTCAAACTTACTCTTTCGAAAGCTTTACAAATATGCCACTCGCTCAGGTCGTTTTCCAATAGGTATTCTCTTAGTATATGCACGCCATCTCCTAATATATATGTGAAAAGATCACGTATAGAAATCATAGTATGTTTATTTTCTGATCCATCAGTGTAAATAGAATCACACCATTGTTCTTTAAACATTGAAATAAATTTATGCACGTCTATGGAACTCAAGAAGTATTCAATAATATCTTCAGAGTTATCCGTAAGCATTTTCT
>JABUQX010130947.1:7500-12500 GCA_015478945.1 Trachelipus rathkii | reverse complement strand
CGGGTCCTTCACGCGTAGAGGTGTTTCATGACGATGAGGAGGAGGTTGATGAACCCCCTGCACCTTTCTCGACAGAATTGTTGAAGGTAACACGTGAAGGATCTACGCGTAATTCAGGGATTATCGATAACCACCGCTTCAGAGTACGTATCGATACCAGACGGATCTTTAACGGTACTCGAGACATTAACGATGTACTAGTAGCTGTCATACACAGCGTGATAGAACAGGTAAGAGGAGTAGTGACATATCGGGAATATACCCTCCGGGCAGGTTTCCTTTTTACGGATAGGAATGGGGGGCAATTCCATATACGAATTCCTCATGAAATGATATCTCGACCAAATCTCGCGCAGTATCTGTCGGACCGTTTTCTAGAGCTCTTTCAATCTGGTGACCAAGCCATGTTGGACGATTTCATTGTAGATGTCCAGATATGTCATAATCCAGAGGGTAATGGTCCAATTGACCCTTCTTCTGTGAACTTTATACACCCCCACGTCAATAAAGTACACCTAAGTATATATAACAACAATAGGGAAATAACAACCAGTGTGGGATGTGGGTTCAGGGCTATAGCAGCCTGCTATAAGCTCCACACTCATGTACCTAAAAAACCAGGCCAAGCTGCGCCTAAAATAAAAAATTTTTTACACCTCAGAATCTACATAAAATAGGTGGACAGATCGCAATTCGCTGCGGACTGACTTATGAAGTACCCCTAAAGGCAGATGATTTTGCCGTAATAGAGGAAACACTTAAATGTAGGATATTTGTTTTTGCTAAAGATAAGCATGACAAACTCGAGATAGTGTTTAAACCGCACGAACAGAATAGGGACTTACCTCTCTTTGTAATAGGGTATGACCCCGAAGAAACCCATTATTATCCTTTTCCAGGAGATTCCATCAAGATAGCTTTAGGCAGTGTGGAGCCTGAGAATATCAAGGGGCCAGTTTTTTGTCATCAATGTTATAGTTTCACAGACCATTTAATTAATCATTTACAAAACGAATGCACTGAATACAGGTGCGGACAATGCTTAACTTATAAATGTAAAGCCAAACCGGGCGATACATCTACACTTTTACACTGTGATAAATGCAATCGGGATTTCTATAATGAGGAATGTCTTAAATTGCATAAAGACCTCACATGCAAGTACCTTAACGTGTGTACATTATGCGACAATGAGATAGTAGCTGATAAACAGGGCAAACACCAACATGACTGCATGCATATTAAATGTGGAATGTGCGACGAGAAGTATGGAATAGAAGGTGATAACCACCAATGTTTTATGAAGAAAATCAAGGTTCCAACAGATGATGCCTTCGCCAAGCGTAAGCCCACCTTCACGTTTTATTACGACATCGAAACCTATAATCATAATAGTCGTGAAGAGGAAGGTGGCCGCATAAAAACGGATATGCTCCCCTATATTCTAGTGAGTATGCTAGTATGCAGTGACTGCGGTGAGAAAGAACTAGACAATTCATCACCGTGTAAGACTTGCGGTACGGCCCGAACTGAAATATTCAAGCTGAATTTGGAAGCAACAGAAGAGTATGAGAAGTGTCCTGTCGATCTATTTCTCAACTATATATTCAGATTTGCTGAAAAACACAAGAAGTCAAACATACTAGTTGCAGCTCATAATGGCGGTAAGTTCGACAATCAGTTTGTTTACAGCAAACTGCTTGCCAGACCTACCGTCCATTCCATATCCTCCAACCCTGTGAAGCGTGGAACCAAAATAATAACTATGACAGCTAACCACAATATCCAGTTTAAGGACACGTTAATGTTTATGCCCTGTGCACTGAAAAAACTCCCTAAGTGCATGGGCATTACAGGTGAGCTTTCTAAAGGATTCTTTCCTTACCGTTTTCTTACCCTCGAGAATATAAATTACAAGGGAAAAATTCCGGCTAAGGAAACCTTTGAGGCACATCGCATGTCCGATAGTGAAAAGGCTGATTTTGAACGCTGGTATCAAACATTTAACAATAAGGACTACGATATCATGAAGGAATGTATTTCTTATTGTGAACAGGATGTTAATATTCTTCGTCAATCCTTCGAGAAATTCAGGGGTATCTTCCTTAAGGATCATAAAGTTGACTGCCTACTTGATTGTTCTACCATTGCTGCATTATCGTTCATGGTATATAAAATGCACTATATGCCTGAAAATACACTGGCCCATATAGGACGTACTGATGATTCAAACTACTCGTATGATGGTGTGAAATGGCTTACGTTCATGGAGATGTATAAGGGTCGGCGAATCGAACATGCAAGGAATGGTGGCGAGCGTAAATTTAAAATCAAAAACAGGTATCTAAAGGCCGACGGCTACGTTGAAATTCCAGCTGAAGACTACGTGCCCTTTGACATTAATGAGTTCTTAGCCTCCCGTCAACTCAACGTTAATGAACAAACGATAGAACTGAATAACAGGCGCCCCCCTCCTCCAACTGGAACAACCATGAAGAAGATTGTCTTGCTCTTCCACGGTTGTGTATTTCATGGCCACCAGGCATGTAAGAAAGGTTTAGAAAGTCTCCATGGTAAGTCAAGTCTTGATAGGTACAGCAAAACCTTGAGACAAGAAGCAGATTATAAAGCACAAGGTTACGAGGTTATTAGAATATGGGAATGCGAATGGGCGAAAATGAAAAAAGAGTGTGAGGTCACTATTGTAAACACCAACGACGAAACACGAACTGAGAAGTTAGGCAGATACGTGCAATCAATCGGTAATGAACTTGCAAATGCGAAACTAGAGGTAGGTGAAGCCTTGTACGGTGGACGTACAGAACCCTTCGTCTATTACTTTCCACCGACAGAAGGCGTTCAATTGAAGTACCTAGACTTCACTTCATTGTATCCTTTTGTCCAGAAAACAAAACCCTTTCCAGCCGGGACACCCACGAAACTTGTAGGTAGGGATCTTCCTTCCATAGAAAAGTTCGTCCAAGAAATGGATACCACTTATTTCGGCCTCTCGTATGTTTCGGTATTACCTCCTAAGAATCTGTACACTCCTGTCCTCCCTGCCCGCTATATGACAATCGGTTAATATTTTCACTTTGTAGAACATGCAGCGCATCCGGCTATGAAGGCAAATGCAGACACAACGATAACCAGCGCATGCTAAAAGGCGTATACTGCAGTCCTGAGTTGGAATTAGCTGTAAAGAAAGGTTATGAGATCAAAAAGATCCACGAAATATGGAAATTTACTCCTTCAAATGACATATTCGGCAAATACATTGAAACATTCTTGAAATGGAAAACTGAGGCTTCGGGGTTGCCAGATGGAATAACCGATAAAGACTGTGAAGAATTCTTTCAATACCTGCGAGATTTCAAGGACATCGAGGGCGTAACACTTGATCCAGACAATATTAAAAGTAATCCTGGAATGCGATATATAGCTAAATTACTCCTCAATTCATTATGGGGAAAACTAGCTCAACGTATTCCCATGAATGAGGACATAGTCTGTACGAGTTACGCCCAGGTCTGGGACTTAATGAAGAGAGCTGATCTTAAGGTTAGAAATATCATTGTAGCGGATGATAAACATATAGTTGAAGTCACACATACTGGCTTCACTAATAAAACGGCAAAGGCTACAAATGTAGCTGTTGCATCCTTTACCACAGCTTATGCAAGGGTAGAATTATATAAACTCCTCGATTCTCTAGGTCAACGTGTACTTTACTGTGACACCGATAGCTGTGTTTTCACAGCCCGTAAAGGCCAATATATTCCTGATACTGGAAAATTCTTAGGAAACCTGACGGACGAGTTAGGACCGGGGGATATAGCTGATAGTTTCGTGTGCACGGGTCCTAAATCCTACGCCATTCGAATAAAGAAGAATGATTCGAGTTTTGCTTACATCTTAAAAGCAAAAGGATTAACGTTGAACAAGGACACCGAGCACATAATTAATTTCCAAGGCATGGCGAAGATTAACTTTGATAAGATGATTAAGGATATTGAGAAGACCAAGAATCGTGATTGGATGGTCTTAAACGACGATAATCACTTCTATAACATGATCAAGGATACAGACGTAACAGCATTAGCTGTTACTCAAATGATGAGTGAAGATGGTGAATCTTCACTTCACAAAGATATCCATAATCTAGACGACTCCGCTCAGCCATACGTAAATAATGATAATCATTACCGTGAAGTGAGGGTTCCTGATATGAAAATGCGTGCTAATAAACTAGGAAATGTCACTTTAATAAATGGCATAAAAAGGTTCCGCCACACTTCAAATAAGCGGAATCTTGTTCTAGGTAGTGCCCGCACTGTAGCACAGGGATTTGATGGAACGTTAATTTCATTGCTAAAATAAAATATAATTTCATTGTAATGTACAAATATAATATATGTATATATTGCTAAATAAAATATAATTTCAATGTATAATTTTAATATATGTATATATTGCTAAAATAAAATATTTATTTGTATTACTCTTTCAATATCCTTTTTATTTATCTGTGTTCCCATTTATTTCTATTTTATTTATCTGTATTGCCAATTATTGATTTTTATTTGGGTTGCCAATTATTAATTTAAAACGTAACATGACTGTAAAGTCATAGAATGTGTAATGTATAAAGATAAAAAACTGTAGGTGTCCTCATAGCGCAGTGTATTAAGCGCATGTACTTCAGGTGTTATTGTATGATGAAGGTATGAAACCTTGACATACAGAGGTTCACGTCACCATTAGGGATGGGGAGTTCTCTGGTAAATAGTACTTGAAGGAATCGGAAACCCGGGATACTCCGGTTGAATACGCAACCCATCCACGTTCGGGCTATGAAGATACCTTTTATTTCGGGCTGCGGATTCGAACCAACGGTTCAGGCGGGCGCACGCGACGGGCGGGGACGCGACGGGCGGAAACGCGCCTGCGGCGCACGCGACGGGCGGGAAAACACGGCGACGGGAAAACACGGCGGGCGG
>JABUQX010130946.1:0-11567 GCA_015478945.1 Trachelipus rathkii | reverse complement strand
GTAAAACATAATAGGTTTTTAATAATTTTGTTATGTCAAGACAACGTCCAATATATATATATATTATATAATATATATAAAAATTATATATATAAAATATATATATTATATATTATATATTATATTTATAAATATATATATATTATAATATTTATATATATATAATATATATATTATATATATATATATATATATATATTATATATATATTGATACTTATTATATTATATATATTATATAGTAATATATATATCTATATAGTATATATATATATATATATATATATATAGATATATATATATACTTTTGTAGTGTAAAAAATATTCATTTCCTAATTTTTGTTTTGTGGTATCGTACGTAAAAAATAAAATTATTTAGCAAAGTTGCTTAAATTTTTTGATATTTATTTACGTAAATTTTGTCTATAAAATCGAATCGTTAATAATCGAAAAAAATTATCGGTTATCGATTTTTTTAATGAAATCGATATATGAATAATCGGGAAAAAGTATCGATACTGTTATTCCTATAAAAACGCCAAATTTAGCCGTTTAAAATTTTCACGTTATTTTTTAATGTTTTTAAATATATACATAAAATGTACGAAAAGCAGTTGAAAAAACTTCAAATATTTTTTTGATACCATTTGTGCAAATTAAATGTTTATAGTTATAATAAAATATTCACACGAATTTTATGCAATGGAACTCTGCATTACCATATCATATATAATATATAATGTATATTATAATATAAATATATATTTATCTATATATTATATATAATATATATTAATAATATATATATATATTATATATATTATACTATATATGTATACTATATATATTATATTATATATAATATATATTATATATACTATATATATATATATATATATATATATATATCGTGACACTATAAATTTCTTTCTGCGTAGAAAATGCAATGTTCTTTCTGATTCTTCTTTATGTAACCCTTTCTGGCATTTAAAAAAAAAAAAAAAAAAAAAAAAAAAAAAAAAAGTGAACTCCCATCTTTGCTTCTTTTTCTTCTTCTTCTTCTCCTTTCCCTCCTGTAGTATCTTCCGATGGCACAACTGCCATCTTATCTTACCTTCTTCTAAAGCCGAATTCTTCGCTCAAACTTGTGCTTCTACTCCACTCTTGACGATTTCGGAGCGATTCCTCCTTCTCCACCCCTTCAACTCATTTTTGCCTAACATTGGAATTTTTTCTAAAGATGTTTTTTTTGTTTTGTTTTTTTTTAAAGATCTCTTTGGTGGTTTTAGCACTAAAAAAGGTATGGTCTCGATAGATACCATCTGTGGTTCTTAAAACTTGTGCTTCTGACCTTGCTTCCTTAATGGGTAAATTGTTTTGCCTCTCTTTTTTCACTTCAACCTTCCCTTCTATGTTCCATCCTACTGTTTTAACCTTAGTTCTTTCTAATGTTTTCCAATCTTTTCCCAAAAGGAAGTTTTGGAAGCATCTTAATTCTTGTAATGTCTCATCACCAGAATGACTTTCGTAAATGCTTTACTGCTAATCTTCGTTATCTTTCCTCTGATCTGATTCTTGGTTCTTTTATTCTGCATTTCGGAGAATCTTTTGCTGCTGCGTTCGGCATATCGAAAACATTCGATAGATTCTGGCACATGGCTTGGATATTTAAACTTCCTTCTTACGGCATCTTCTTTTCTCTGGCTTCTTTTTTAGTAGCTCAATAACAGCTTTGTAGATGACTGCCGTACATCCTTTAAATCTATTAACAGCATGTTCTACGAAGTTCAGCGCTATCCTCATTTAATTTTTTATTTTCAATACTAATTATCTCCCTCTCTATCACTTCATGTCCTATTCAGTTGTATGTCGATGACTCCATCCTTCATTTCTCCTTCCAATTCGGAAATCTACCTAGGTACTCAACAACAATTAACGCATGCCAGGATGGTGGTCTTAGAACGGCTGACATTTGATCTCTCTGCTCAACATAATATTTCACACAACTTTAATATATTCTTCGAAACACACACAACTCACTCAAACCTTCTTTTGTTCTTAATAATATTCTCGTTTCTTTTTCTCGTGATCCTAATTATAAAAATCACATAACTTCTCTTCTAAACAAATTTCAAAAAGGTTGTGCGCTCTGAGGTGGATTCCAAACTTTTTTTTTCACCACCCTAGTTGCTTGTCCTCTATGGGGGCAGTGTTCGCCGTTTTATAGTCTCTCTCTCTCTCCTCGTCTTCTCTCTCTCGTCTCTCTCTCTCTCTCTCCTCTCGTCTCTCTCTCTCGCTCTCTTATATATAATATATTATTAATGTTTGAATACATATATGGAATTAAATATATTTACATGATATTCTATAATTTGAAAATAATATATAGTAGTTATATTATAGTATATATTATGATATATTCATATTAGACGATTCTAGAGCCATTCTCCGTCCTCACCTCTTTCCAGCTCATTTATGTTATAACATTATTACAATTTTCAAAGAGTTACTTTCTCCTCTTCTCTTTCCTACTCTCTCTCTTCTCTCTCCTCTTCTCTCTCCTCTCTCTCTCCTCTCTTCTCTCTCTCCTGAACTTAATAAGACTAAAAGTTCCTACCCTATGCACCTTAATGGTATCCCACCTGTAGCTCTTAAGAGTTGAGTTTCTAAGTTTGCACCTGCCTTGATAGACTATTTGGTCTCTGTCTTTCCACTATGACCTTCCCTTTCCTTTAGAAACGCATCAACATTCAACTTTTACCGAAAAATAGAGACCCTTCTCTAACTATTGTTTATCTCTTTAATTTTTGCTCTTTCCAAAGTTTTCGAATGTAGAGTTTGGCATGAAGCTTGTTGGCTTTTCAAACTTTACCCTTCGGGTATCCATCTCTGCGAACTTCTTCTGTCTGCTTGCTTTTTCCATCATTCTACATCAGCATTTGTAAACGTTTACCCTTTACCATTTAAATCTATTAATAATGGTGTTCATCAAGGTTTTATCCTATTTTCAACTCTTTCTCTACTTTTCATTAATGAATTTATCTGTGTCACTTCATCACATCACTGCTTTTACGTTGACGATTACGCATTTCATTATTTCTAATATATCGGAAGGGCCTTGGAGCAACTGACATCTATCTTTCTCGCACTTTAATATTAAAAACATGTTTGTTTTTAATATTTTCTCAAAAATTCAGCTCTTTCTTCTAACTATTTGACAAAATATTCCACGCAATTATAACATCGTCGATAAAACAGAACTCAATCAAGCCTTCCCTTTTTCATAATATTCTTGTTATTTATATTTCTCGTGATCTTTCTTTGTAAGGATCATATTAATTATTTTTCCTAGTAAAAAAAGCTTCTAAAAGTTTAGGTGTTATGAGGTATCTTTGGATTTTTGTTACACCACCTCAATTGCTCTCTCTGCATAGGGCTCTTGTTCATCCTTGTATGAGTACACATCGCATATTTATGGTGGTTTTACTCACGCAGCCCTTCTTGGTAGGGTCGGGTCTAAGGATTTTCACCTTATTAGCTCTCCTATTCTACCCATCGAGCTGTGTCATCACTCTCCTTATATTATCGCCATTACAATGGACACTGCTTTCTCTCTCTCCCCCTTCTCTCTCTCTCTCTCTCTCTCTCTCTCTCTCTCTCTCTCTCTCTCTCTCTTAGAATTGACACTACTCTTCTTAACTCTGTTGTTGTACACCTCCTCCTTACTTTAGGATGGCTAGTGCGACTCTTGACCTAAACACTCATTATCTTTGCCCAACTTTCTCACCTTAGACTTAACCGAAATGCTGCTAACAGCTACATGTAAATTGCTTGGAAAGTTTGGAACACACTTCGTTATTCTATTTTCCCATCTTCCTTTGACTTAAACATTTTCCAAGCACCATCTGTGCTGCGTTTCATGTCTGGCCCCTCGAGCTTACCGTAAATTTTTATTTGAAGCTTTCTCAAATCTCTAGCTAATTCCGTTGGGCCACTGGCATTTCCTACCAGAAAACACACACACACCATAGCACACACACACAAACACACATATACTATTATATATATATATATATAATATATTATATATAATATAATATTATATATATATATTATATATATATATATATTATATATATCATATATACTATATACTTTTTATATATATTTGATAATTTCTCCTTGAGTGATTCTTACTTACCAGGATTAGCACTCTCGGGCCCTCGCGCAGACGCGAATAGCAAGTGTGTTGGACAGCTTGACCACGAATAGAGCCCTAAAAAATACGTGACTTAAATCATGAACAGAGATCTTGATCAGTAGGAATAAGGGCGCACTAATGTCAGGACAGATATACCTGTAGCCCAAGCATTCTCCGCTCACACTGTGGTCAAAGGCAACACAGGACATAGAAACTATTTGATGTTCTTAGTGACTTTTTAAGCTGTTGAAGCACATGCCAACCTTTGATGTAAGCATTTTGTGAGTTATTTAACCAATATTTTGAAAAACTTGAATATGGTTTAATAAACAACTTCAAGGATCAAATAAACTCATCGTAGATTGCAAAGACGAAATATATTTGATTCGTTACATTTATTGAGGTATGTCAAAAAATAAAAAATGAGGTGGCTGATGATGCTGTACTTGTCATTTTGGATCATCTGAAAATATTTGGCCTTGATTTGAAAGAAAGATTTTTATTGATTTAGAACAAATAATTTCCACACATGGGCTGATGCAGCCAAATGTAGGAATATCTGATGTTTTCATGCAGTACCGAAGCAAGAATTCGCGAAAATGCAAATGATGAGTCGGTTAAAACTTTATTTAATATAAAAGGGATGATGTCGTGACTTTGTATTGAGACAGTAACCAAACACCCAACTCCAACCAACTTGCAAGGAAATTGTTGTTACCCTTTCCATCTTCATATTTAGCTGAATGTGGCTTTAGTGTTGTGAATGATTTGTTAATGAAAAAAGAAATCGACTGAATATCACTACACGAGGAGACTTGAGACTCAAATTAACTAAATTGGTACCTGATATAAAACTTCTCCTAGCAGGCATGCCTCACAAGGATCTCACTAACAGACATTTTGAGGTGATCACAAATTTATTTTTCGTTATTTAAATAAAAATGATCAAAGTATGACAAAATAATCTTTCAATCAAATATTTTATATTTCTGCATTTCAGTTCTCTATTATATGTTTGGAAACTTTATTAATTTTACTGTCCTTTGTGTTTTTTTATTTTCTCTTTTATGGATGCATGGTCTTTGGAAGCTTGTTTAGAGACCAGGTTAATGGTCTTTGAAGCTTCCTTCATGTGGATACCAATAAAATTTTGAATAACAAAAATTAAATATCATATTGGGCATCAAGTTTTTAGAAATGTCTAAATGGGGCATGGCTCAAAATCGGTTGGGAACCACTGAGTTAAAGTAACGATTGGACAAGAAACTAAAGTTACTGTTATAATTGGCAAACACGTCACAGATTTTACGAAAGTTTCTTTTGTTTTCCGAATGTACTACTTCCTAATGACCCCTAAGAAGGATTCCTTGCCGCCCAAGGCATAGCACAATATCTGCTATCATTTTGAAACTTTCTTGATTTTGTTTATTTCTTCGTTCGATACAGTAACTAATTATGTAACGACGCCTCCCTGTCATTTCGTAGATTTCCACCCACACAGTTGAGATGAAGTCATAAAGTGAACGGAAGAAAACTGATGGCTTTTACATTTTCTTTTATCTTTTTCCAGTTCCTAAAACCACTCTTTTGTCAAACTTTGCTCTTGTTCTTCAGTAGGAAACAACCTACTCAAACCAACTGAAGTTTTCATAGTGAGCACTGGTGCCTTCTGATGAACATCAGGCGCAAAGAAGATTAGCCGCAGGTTCCTTAACATTAACATCTTCAGATGTGGTATACTGGGCAAAACGAACAAAGGCTTGCTTGAATCTTCTTTTATTTTTTTTAAATCGTAACAGGCGTCGGCTGGATCCGGTATGTATTGTATTTAGCTTTTTGCTCAAATGTAATCTTAAAATAACGAATGTTTGAAACTTTTCATTATTTTTCCGCTTAAATACGGCAATAGATATTAACGATATAATATATATATCTATAATACCTATATATATCACGCTGATAAGATATACGTTTAATAAATAAGTTATACCGTATATATTATGAAGTTTTTATTAACAATGATATAATATTATATATCAATATTAATAGTCGTGTTATAATATCTATATTATTATATGTAGTATATCCTTAGGTCTTGCCCGTGAGGGTGATATCATGTATATATATATATTTGCATTATTATATACTCTAATAATTCTAATAACTATAATAATGGATAATTCTTCACTCAATATGGTAACTAATATCAATAATAGTATGGTATATATATTCTACATTATTATTACTATTAACTATATTTATTTTATAACTATATTTAAATCATTTCTAGAGTATATATTGTATATTGTATATTATATATAGTATAATTATTTTGATTTTTGATGTGTTTCTCATGATATATAAAGGAGGAACCAATACCTCCGTTTCCTCCTCCGCCGATGGACCATCCGTCTTCAAGCGGCGCTCGGGGTCCGTCGTCTTTGCTATTGTCGAATTTAAGCCAATTCCTAACTAATATGACCTATTTTTGTCCGGAAGTCACGTAAACTAACGTGTTAACCCAAGTTCTTAAACATCTTAATATTTCATATCCAGCTATAAACCATATAACGAATTATCTTAACAAATATATCATATTTTTTCTTATTGGCACACTATAATGGCCTGTGGTAACACTGTAAATCAAAAAAAACATTCAAGCAGATTAACCACAAACGCCAGTCAAACTGTTATCACTCTAGTTAAACTTTGGAAGCATAGTAATGGTTGCCATTTGGCAACTGGATTTTCTATGAGTTAAAAAAATAATTTGACGGACAAATTTCGCAGTATTATCGTGAAATGTACCCCTATTCCAAATTAAGATATTGTATGAGTAAGTTTAGTCGATATTCTTTTCCAATAATAACAGATATATTTACACGTTAAAATCACATTTTGTTACAATTAATCTAATGAAGTAAGAAATTGTTAAATAATGAAGAATCATCATCATTATTATTACATTACTAATCTAGCGACCATGTTTGCTTTTTCATTTTTTTTTTTTTTTTAAATCTTGTCTGTTGAGTGATACAAATTTTGTTAATTGAATGTTACTAAATATATTTAAATAATCATGTATAAAATACTAATAATTACTACATAAGGAGAGGACAAGACCGTACACCATACATACAGATACATACATACTCCATACATGGGCAAACACGATGAAATACATACATACAAATATAATATTTTAATAAATATAAATTTTTAGGTGTTTTAATACTATATAAACACATATTTCTGTGAACAATTTTATTTTATGTTCTTTGAATAACTTATATTTTAATATTTTACACCCTGTATATATAAATTTATAATTTGAGTCTATATATATAGTTTATATATATACATTATATTTCTTTTATCAACGATACTTAGCGTAGGCCAGGCTGTAGCTCTTAACCCAAATCATTTTTTGAGTCCCTCTTATCAAAATACAATTATCTGTAATTACTAATTCAATTACCATTTTTTTGAATGAAAAACAACTGGGATTAAGATTATAAAAAGAGAAGAATAAAACACTTAGAGTAAAGTAATGGATTTTTTTAAAGTTCATTTTTGGAAATTTCTTCTACTTCGGCTATTAGAAAGTAAAATTTCTAACGAGTTCTTGGCTTACATAGATTTTCATATTTCCATATATATTTATTGGAGCAGGCCCAGCCAGCACTCATACTATATATACCTTATATTCTCATGTGATACTATGATATGATAAAGGATTTATACGTAAGATTACTAGAAATATTTAACTGAGTATATTACTGAAAAAAAATTCTTCGTGGTACTTCTCTATTTCTATTCTCTATACTCCGTGTGAAAACGTACGTTAATATAATATTATTCAAAATGTTGAAAATAATAGCTCTATACCTCATATTATTTTTACTTCTATTATCTATTATTTCTATAAACATATAATATATATATATATTATTATATATATAATATATACTGTTTATATATTTATAATATTTATGATTTATTTTATATGTACTATTTTTTTTTGCTACGATATTTAGTTAAGTTTGAGGCCTAACGTCTATTTAAAGTTTCATATTAATTTATAAGTGGATAACTATAAAATAATAGCTTTTGTTCTGATTTTAGTCTCAGGCTATTAGGCGCAGAGTTAATGTAGGCTGTTTAGCGCCATTTGCTTAAGTATAACGATCCTTTTTTAAAATATTTTTGATTGCCACCTTATGCGCATGTTTTGCGCCTAAAAATTTGATTTTTGAGGCTTTGCCAGTATTTGGCGCAATAGGAGCAGGGCGTTCTTGTTGGTTCGTTAAAAAACCAGGGCCAGTCTCAATACTCCTGCCATATAATACTAGGATACCCTATTATATATATAGTGCTAATAATGATAGTAGTTACGGAGGGTGTTTTGTAAATATGATATATATATATATACTTATCACAAACCAACTTAATATACAATTGGTGGGAGTACAGGAAACCACAGGGTAACAGGCCTTTATAACTAATTAGGTGTAGATTATATAATTCGTGGGAGAGGAATACATACAGGGAATTGAGGGTAGAATATTTATACCACGGTACTAAAGGTTGCAGGAATAAGATTGATAGGTGACGACTTCAGCGAACTTATGGATTTACTTTGTATTAGAATTTTATTGTCCTCAACAATCACGGACACGTAACGCTAATCGATATGACTCCGGGGCAGGGACGGGGGCCCTTTGACCCCCCCCTGGAATTGGGATCTAATCTTAGTGTGTAATAATATACTTATCCTTGTGTCTTTATATAGTAATAAAGTTATGACGGATATTTTATTAATGGAAGTTGGAGGGTATGCACGGTATATTTATATTTAATCTATATTATTTTATATAATTTATATTATATTATGTATATATATATATATATATATATATCTTTATATCGAACCTATTAACCTCCACATCACAACACAACATCCTTTGCACATTCCATTATATCATCTTAAAACAATTTCAAATCAGCAAACCTCTATATACAAGCACAGAATCTATAACCCCACTCGCCAAAACTAGCCACTCACGTAACGGAAGACTCACTATGAAAACTCGTTCATATCCCACACCACTAACGCAATTATCAAACTAAATCCAAATCTCCACCTCATATCACCAACCCTGACCATATAGTTTTCAGAATACCTTACAAAGTAATATGCTAAGAATTGATAACAAGAAACCTGGAAGTCATCAAAAATTGATCAACTCCGAACAACCGCCTCCTCACACGACATCCATCCCTTACTGATTACTTCCCTCCCTTCCCAAAACATCAGACGTTCGCAATAACATTTGCTAACTTTTGTAAGCCACGCACTCCAATAATGAGGAGAATAAAAAAACAACTGGCAAACTTTTCTCAGACACAACCCCACCCTTTACAACAAAGATTCAGAATCTATCAATCCTCATAATTTCTCCAGCAACTCAGGTCAGACACTCTCTTAATTTCTAATTCGGTACATTTAAGACACCTGTGTGATAAAAGCAAATTTATCTTATTTACGAAGATCTTCAACTTCTAAATACTGGCAAATGAATTATATACATTAATTGAGTAACTCGCCATTCATACTACCTCAAAAACTCCAAACCTATAACAAGACCCAATCTCCCCTCCTCTTATCGCCAATTTTCTCCTCTCCTATTATTAGTAACTGCTGAAAAACTTATTCTAAACAAAATCTTCCGTCTTATCACTCACTCCAATTATAACTCCGCGTTTCTTAAAGCAACCATCTACAAGCTAAAGCCTCACCTCCTAGCCATCATACATCATGGATTTATCATCCCATCCACAGATCCATATCACAGCATTGACATTATAAAGCTTTTTCCTGTCAACACACATTCTTATTCAAAAAATCTTACAATCTCTCCTAAAAAATAATGTACTAAAATATGGCTCTCGTCTGAACTTTGCTCACTAACCGTTTATGCCAAAGTTTCACACAAAAACATCTTTCCACTCCATTAATTACCAAGAACGTGCGTCACAAGGTGCTCCATTTCTCGCTCCATTCTCCATATTCAATTTTTCAATGCAGACGGCTGCCCGCATCCTACCACCAATCCAACAACTCATTACAATACGCAGATGAGCATCAGTCTCATTTCCAACATCCAGACGTAAATAGCCAACAAATACCCAAGACTACTTACAACAACTAGAACTTGGCTACTCTCCAATAGAATGACTACACCCCCCCCTCAATCCTCCATCCCCTCCTAACCATCGAACGTCACCAATCTTCACTCCAACCAATAGAAAAAAAAAAACACCCCTCCCATTAACACAAGCTCTATTCACCTACTGACCTATGACACACACATGAAGTTCTCTCCCCACATCGATCCAATACATCCTCAACCCACGGATTAAATGACTCAGACACAGGGCTGCGGGCCGGCAAATTTTATTTTCAGGCTCCGATCCGGCTCCGGTCCAGATTTTAAAAATTAACCGCTCCGCTCCGGCTTCCGGCTTCAGCAATTTTAAAATTACCCGCTCGACTCGGCTCCGGTTCCGGCTCCAGCATTTTAAAATACCCGGCTCCGACTCGGCTCCGGTCCCGGCATTTTAAAAATTTGTTCGACTGCCGGACTTCCGGCTCCGGCTTCGGCTCCAACCACCTAGTTAATACAGTCCTTCTCCATTTTACAGTCATTAATTCTGATACAAAACTTTGAGGGTATGATGAAATTAATGTTTGGTTAATGACATCTTTATTAGCCTTAGAATTTAAAACTTAGAAAGTATTTCTTTTAGAAAATAAGAATTTTAAAGAAATACAGAAAAGGAATCATTCACTTTCTTCCCAAAATGAAATATAATTCTCCTCTTTTGATTCTAAAATAGCATGTAGTTGTAATATATTTATTAATTTTTTTTTTTTTCCTAAAAAGAATAAAATCATATTTTAGTAGATCATCCCTAAAGTTTAAATAATTCTCGTGAAGCTATGAGCCTGAACTATATACAATTTTTTCAAACGATTTTATATTGAATATTATATATATATATTAATTTATATTATTTTTATTTATATATTATATTATATTAATATAATTTATCTATATATATTATATATTTATATATGTGTTATATATTAATTTATATTATATATTTATATATATATTATATCTTATATTTATATATTATATATATTTTATTATATTATATATAATTATTATATTATATATATATATATATATATATATACTATATATTATGTGTATTATATATTATATATATTATATATATATTATATATATATTAATATTATATATTATATTTATTATATATATATATATATATATATATAT
>JABUQX010130945.1:0-24646 GCA_015478945.1 Trachelipus rathkii | reverse complement strand
AGAGAGAGAGAGGAGAGAGAGAGAGAGAGAGAAGAGAGAGAGAGAGATTTTCGTCTGCGTCCACATTTCGACGCAGGTACTTTGCCATCATTGCTTGTCTCTTTAATATCCGAAAATTTTATCATTCTTTATTTGAATTATTTTAATTTATTTACTTATTGTAATTTTTTATTTAATTTTTTTATTTTAATTATTTTTTATTTACTTATTGTATTATTTTTTTTAATTATTTTTATTTATTGAGGTCATTTAGGTTCTCGTCTCCGAGACTACCACGTGCTTTTTACATGTCCCAGTCAAACCACTTACCCAACATGCTTCGATGCCCAGTCTACAAAGCACACTAGGGGTTGTCAATTTGTTGTAACTGCAAACCACATTTGGACTTCAGTCAAACTAAAATAATAATTTATTTATATTATATATATAATATTATATTATATATTATATATATATAGTATATAATTTATATATATTATATATTATTATATTTATATTATATATATATATATATATCTATTATACTATATATACATATATTATATATATATTATTATTATATATATATATTTATATATATTTATAATATATATATATATATCTATATTATAATTATATCTTATAATATATATATATATATATATATTATATCTATATATTATCTATATATATATATAGGTTATATTATATATTAAATAATATAAATATATATATATATTCACCCCTACACACACCACACAACACACACACACACACACACACACACACACACACACACACACACACACACAGTCGCACACACACACACACACACCACACAACACACGTGGCTAATATAATAATTGCGAACACGTGCTCACCTGCAACCACCACACACACACACACACACACAACACCACACACACACTTTTACACACATTCACTATGACACTTACACCACCCATAACGTACTTACCACTTTACATTTACACTTATACCAACGTACAAACATGGCCAACCCTTTGGTCTTCCATGGGTCAATTTTGGCCATCCTAATTTTCGGACCTTTTTTTCGACCAAACCCTTTGGTCTTCCAGGCGGCAATTTTGAGAACCCAAATTTTTCAGTCAACCCTTTTGTATTTCCCAGGGGTACAATTTTGACTTGTATCTTTTTCGCACCTTGTAGCTGTTTTTGTGCTCAGAATTTATTGAATGGTTCAACTTTGATGGTTCCCAATCACGTAAGGAGATATCTAGAGGAGTGTCTATTAGTGTTCTATGAGTATTAGAGGGTGGCCGGTGGTGCCAAGTGAGTGCCAGTGGAGTGCCAATGATGCAAATGAGATGGCCAAGTGGTTTTGCCAAGAAGAGAAGTGCCAAGTGATTGCCCTAGTGCCAACTGATGTGCCACATAGTGCCAATGAGTGCACTTTTTCATGCCTTTTCTAGCCTTCCCTGAGCCTAGAATAGCCCTATGGTGTCTATTCCTAGGTTATAAGGTATGAGGAATCGATTGGTGTATATTACAAGTGCTAGGATGCTTCCTACTATGTTAGTCTTTTTCTAACACTTATACACACTATGTCCTATACACACATACACTATGACACTTATACACACACCCACTATGTCACTTATACCACACATACCACATTATGACCTTATACACACATTCACTATGACACTTATACAACCATTCACTATGATAGACACTTACACTCACCAATAGACACTTACAGCTCACCATAGACACTTACACTTACCCATAGACACTTGGCGTTTGGTTTATATTATAAGTTGCTAGGATGTTTCCTACTATGAGTTAGCATTTTCTAACCTTTTCTAGCCTTTTCTACCCTACATCATAGAACAGAGTTAATATTAATGTCTTCCCCTAGATCATAAGCTAACCACCAGGGCGCAGTGTGCACCCTCCGCGCAAAGACAACCAACCCCGCCGCGTCTCCGCCCGCCGCGTCCCCGTCCGCCGCATCCCCGCCGCCGCGCCGCGCCGGCAGGCGCCATATCCCGCTACCCGCCCGCCGCGTTGCGCCCGCAGCGCAATATTCCCGCACGAATGGATATATATATACTATGAGTCATTGCATTTTATTTCATACTTAAACATTTTTGACTTAAAAACATTTTCGCGAACCTAAACTGTAAACTGCATTACAGTAATATTTTATTTAACACCATAATATTTAATTAACATTATTTTTCTTTTATTTTTTTTTTACTTAATACCTTTTTAATTTATAAATTTTTAAAAATTGTATGTTAAGAGAAAAAAAAACCAGACTGGGCGGATATATAATTCATCTTTCTTTTAACTTACAATTGCTACGAAATTTTATAAAAAACATTACTTTACAGACCTTAAAACAGTAAACACAGTAAATCAATAGGGTGTTACCTTTGCAACAACGGAATTAGATGCATTTTGTTTACTGGCTTTACTTGCTTTAACTCATGTTTTACTGCTTTACTCATATGTTTTACTGTTTTAACTCATATCTTTATTAACATTACATACCTTTAAAGCAGTAATCAGTAATCATAGAGGTGTGACCTCAGCACAAGGCTTAGTATTAGCTTTTGTTTTACTGCTTTTGCTTAACTCATATCTTTTACTGCTTTAACTCATTGTTTACTGTTTTAATCATTATATTATTAAACTTCATACCTTTAAGCAAGTAAAAATCAGTAAATCAATAGAGGTGTGACCTAGCAACAAGGACTTAGTATGCTTTTGTTTTACTCTTTACTTTTTACTCTTTACTCTTTACTCTCTGTTTTTTTACTGCTTTGCTCATATGTTTACTGCTTTAACTTATATATTTTATTAATTTTACATACCCTTAAGCAGAAAATCAGTAAATCAATAGAGGTGTTACCAGCAACGGGATTAGTTATGCTTTTGTTTTAACTGCCTTTACTAGCTTAAACTCGTGTTTTTACTGCTTGAACCTATGTTTTACTGCTTTAAACTATATCGTTTATTGCTTTACTGGTTTATACTCATATGCTTTTACTGCTTTAATCTATATTTATTAACATTATGTTTTAATACTTTTTATTTTATTATTTTATTATTATTATTTTATTTTTATTTATTTATTTTATGTTTTTATTATTATTTTTATTATTATTTTTATTTTTTATTATACTTAGGTTATTTACTTCATGCCTGTTGTTATTATTATTTAACACCCACACACACACACACCTACACATACGCACACACACACACACACTTACAACATACGCATACGCACACACCACAACCCACACCACACACGCCCTGTTTAAAACAATATCAATAGTCTTTTGTATGAACATAATCTTATTAAAACATTTTATGTTTTTAAATAAATCGAAGTTTCATATATTACTCATTCAATTATAACTAAATTATTTCAAAAGTTCTTAAAACTTCTGTCAATTAAAAAATAATAAATTCTTTGAACAAAGAATTTATTATTACTGTTAATACTTTTTGTTATAAGATTCAAGTTTTAAAATAATTTTTACTAAAATGTTATGAATTATTAAAAAACTATATTTTACGTACCTTAAAGCAAAAATCAGTTTTACTCAGTACAGGCCAGCCCCTAGTCAGACCTCTACAACCAACTATGCCACGTTTTGGTTCTATTGACTTACTGCTTTACATCATCTTTAGCCATGTTATAAGTATAAAAATAACAAATAAGTTCTTCTCTGCTAAAATAACATGTATTTTATTAAAATCTTTCTAGTTTTTATTTAAAATAACAATTATTCACTTAATTTTATATTATTCGCTCGAGTTAACTAAAAATATTTCAACACAAGTTTTTTAAATAATTCGATTTTCATTTATTATTATATTATTATTATCTATTATTATTTTGACAATCCATCACGAGAAAACACAACCCGACACCTCCTTACAGATACTCAAACTGACCTCTCTCTGTAAAATGTGTTGAGATAACTACTTTAGGCCTAAACTTAGGATAATTCCTTTTTTTACCCCGGGGCGATTTAGGCCTAATTCCGGGTCAAAATATTTCAAACTGACCTTTTCTGTAAAATGTGGTGCATAACTACGTTAGGCCTAAATTTCAGGCCTAAATTTAGGATAAACCTTTTTGCTAAACCCGTCTGATTAAGCCTAATACCAGGTCAAAAGGTATTCCAGTATAGACAAGAATCCTTTTTATTATTATTTTATAAATATATTTTCAAACTGAAACATGCGGCCGGTGAAGAATCCTCTTAAGCAGGTAAGAAGGAAAAGTTTTCCTTACTTGTGATTGGGACGGAGTAATCCTTATCTCTATGATGACCTCGTATGTGATTGGTCGAGAATTAATTTTATCGTTCTTTTTGGTTTTAAGTTATTGTAAACATGTTTTATTCATATATCCTGAGCCTTACTGTGATTGGATTGAAAATTTAACTTTGCTCTTTTCAACTTTTATTGAGCAGGACTTGTTGTTTATTATCTTTTAGGACCCAAAACTCATTTTTAAAATCAAGTCATTTTAGCTGTTAAGCGGTGCACAAGTTTATTGATTTTATTAAAGGTTGGTTTCTTTTATTTTATAACTAGTAGCTATGTTATTATATCATTATTTATAATAAATACTACACATTGAGGAATAATTATTAAATTCACTAGAATAGATAATAATTAATTCACTAGATTTATAGTAGATCCCGTGAAGAAACGAAAGAGCGCCCGCAAGCGCGACCGGTGCGGAACCAGCCGCATCTAAATACAAATGAAACCGCCGCTTGCCGTAATATTACTTAAACGCGGTTCGTTCGCGGAAAATATGGAGCGCTTGTATTCAAAAGTGTAGGCATTACTCCTAGGGGTGATATCTTTTGGACACCTCCCATTCAGTATGTATAATATTAGTTTGAGTACTGTGTATCAATGCATATTTACGAATATTATAACATATGTTCAAGCGCTTAGTTTATTTAAAATTCTGGTATATCAGTGTTTATTATAAACCAAGTGAGATATTCTTGATGGTTTACCGAATGCATACAACAGCTGATATAGAGGGTATGAACTTACATACTTCGATGTAATTTTGAAGTATGAATAATATCGATTTACCATACGGAAGTCCATAAAGAGAATTCGGTTATTGACAAGAGGGGTAAGTTTATTGATGCATTGTACACGTATTGTGTATTTAACTAATATAGTAATATATGTAATAATATTTTAGATAAAACAACTTTTTTCATAACTTTCTCCACAGAGAAGATTTAAACCGTAAACCTCATATCTTCAAATGGTGAGGGTTATGGACACTCATATACATTTAACTCTATGTCCTTATGTAGGTTGAAGCTTTAAGGCATTAAAACTCGTTTTATATGCCTTTAAGTAATAAAATCTTTAAAGGCAACACGCAAAGAGGAACATAGCCAGCGTCACCATCCAGACTATTCTATTTCCCTCAAGATCTATAACTTATAGGAATAAATAAAACAAACTCGTTTTTCTACAAAACAAATGTTCATTTCAAAACTAAATGTTTTTCAAGAACTTTAATAATGAAACAGGTTTTCTATAAATAAATTAAAAATGTTCAAGTAAGAAATAAAATGGACGGCTCATAATATAGGAACGCGATATAGTTGAAAATACAAAAAGATGTTAATGAAAAGTTACAACGGCTATCATTAAGAAAAATTTTCGCGGACCGCGTGTAATATACGCGGCGGGTTCATGCGGCTGTTCCGCACCGGGGGGCGCCGCTTGGGGCGATCTTGCGTTTGACTTTCACGTGAATCTACTATAAATCTATGAATAATTATATCTATTCTAGTGAAATAATAATTATTCCTCAATGTAAGTATTTTATTATAATATGATATACACTTAGTAAAAATAAACACTTTTAATACAATCAGATAACTTGTGCACCGCTGAACAGCTAAAACGTGATTTTAAAATGAGTTGGGTCTAAAAGATAATAAACACACCTGCTCAAATACAAGTGTATTAAAAGAACAAAGTTAATTTTTCATCCCAATCAAGGTAAGGCTAGGATATTGAAAAACATGTCTTTTAATACCTTTAAAAACCAAAAAAACGATAAATACATTCCTCGACCAATCACATACGAAGTCATATAGAGATATGGATACTCCGTCCAATCAACAAGTAAGAACATTTCCGTTTCTTACCTGCTTAAAGATGCTCACGGACCAGCATGTTATCAGCTTGAAATATATTTATAAATAATACATAACAATGATATCTTGTCTATACTGGATTTACCTTTTGACCTGGTATTGGGCTTAAATCAGCCCTGGGGTACAAAAAGGCTTATCTTAAATTTAGGCCTAAATTTAGGCTAACGTAGTTATTGCACCACATTTTAAGAAAAAGGTCAGTTTGAGATATATTTTGACCGGGAATTAGGCTAAAATCGCCCCGGGGTTTACAAAAAGGATTATCCTAAATTTAGGCCTAAAGTAGTTATTTAAAACCATTTTACAGAGAGAGGTCGTTCGTATTCTGTAAGAGTGCGGGCTGTTGTTTTCTTCGTGATGGATTTGTCAATGTACATAGATAATAAAATAATAATAATAATAATAATAAAGAAAATCCGAATATTTAAAAAACTTTGAAATATTTTTATTAACATTATTTTCGGAATAATATAAATGTAAGTGATAATTGTTATTTTTAATAAAAACCTAGAATGATTTTTAATAAAACATGTTTGTTAGCAGAGAAGAACTTATTTTTGTTCATTTTTTACTTATTACATGGAGCTTAAAGATGAGTAAGCAGTAAGTCAATTTAGAACAAAGCGTAAGGCAATAGCTTGGGATAGAGGATCATGCTAGGCTGGCCTTACTGATTTACTGACTTTATGCTTTAACGGTACGTAAATATATTGTTTTTATAAATTTCATAACATTTTAGTAAAAATTATTTTTAAAAACTTGATAGTAAAAACAGAAGTCATTAACAAGTTAATAATAAATTCGTTTGTTCAAAGGATAATGATTGATTTATTATAGAAGTTTAAGAAACTTTGAAATAATTTTAATTGAATGAGTAATATAATTGTACGTGTTTAATTAAACATAAAATGTTTTTTTATTAAATTATGTTCATACAAAAAGAACTTATTTTGATATGTTTTCACTTAATGTGTGTGTGTAGGTGTGTGGTGTGTGTGTGTGTGTGTGTGAGTGTGTTGTGCGTTGTGTAGTGTGTGGTTGTGGTTGTGGTGTTAGTGTGTGTGTTGTGTTGTTAAATAATACAATCACAACCAGGCATGAAGTAAATAACACTAAGTAAATAATAAAAACAAAAATAAATATAAAAATAATCATCATAAATAAAAAAATAAAAATAAAAATAAAATAATAATAATAAAGATAAAAAAAAAGATTAACATGAATGTTAATTAAATATATGACGTTAAAGCAGTAAAAGCTATGAGTTAAAACAGCTAAAGCAATAAAACATATGAGTCTAAAAGCAGTTAAACATACGAGTTAAGCAGTAAACCACGAGTTAAGCGTAAAGCGTATAAAACAAAGCTACTAATCCCTTGTTTGCTAGTAACACTCTATTGATTTACTTGATTTACTTGCTTTCAAGGTATGTAATGTTAATAATATATGAGTTAAAGCAGTAAAACATATCAGTGTTAAAACAGTAAACATATGAGTTAAAGCAGTAAACATATGCAGTTAAGCAGTTAAGCAGTAAAGCAAAGCCTTACTAAGCCCTTTGTTGCTAAGCAACACACCTCTATGTTGATTTAACTGATTTACTGCTTTTAAGGTATGTAATGTTAATTAAATATTAAGTTAAATCAGTAAAACATATGGTTAAAGCAGTAAAACATGAGTTAAAGCGGTAAAGCAGATAAAACAAAAGCATACTAATCCCTTTGGTGCTATGTAACACGTCTTATTGATTTACTGATTTACTGTTTTAAGGTCTGTTAAAGTATATGTTTTTAATTAAAATTTCGTTTACAATTGTTAGTAAAATAAAGATGAATTATATAATCAGCCTTTCTGGTCTTTATCTCTTTCTTCTTACATAAATTTTTAAAAATTTATAAATTAAAAGTATTAAGTAAAAAAAATAAAAGAAAATTATTTTTAAATATATGTGTTAAAATAATAAATATTAGACTGATAATGATTTACAGTTTTAGGTTCGCGAAATGTTTTTAATAACAAATGTTTAAGAAATGAAAAAAAAAAATGAATGACTTCATAGTATATAATAGTTATTTCTCATTTCGGCGGGAATATTTGCGCCTGCGGCGCGCACGCGGCGGGCGGTCGCGGGATAATGGCCGCCTGCCGGTGCGCGCGCGGCGGGCGGGGATGCGGGTGACGGGGCGACGCGGCGGGCGGAAGACGCGGAGGGGCTGGGTTGTCTTTGCGCGGAGGGTGCACACTGCGCCCTGGTGGTTAGCTTATGATCTAGGGGAATACATTAATTTGATGTAGGTAGAAAGGCTTAGAAAAGGTTTTAGAAATGCTTATTCATAGTAGAAACATCCTAGAACTTTTATTATCCCATCGCAAGGTCTATTGGGTAATGTGTAAGTGTCTATAGGGTGAGTGTAAGTGTCTCATGGGTGAGGTAAGCTGTCTATGGGGTTGAGTGTAAGTGTGATATAAGTGTCATAGTGAATGTGCTGTATAAGTTCCATAGTGTATGTGTGTATAAATGAAATATGTATGTGTGTGTAAGCTGTCTATAGTGCTATGTATGGATCAAGTGACATACGTGTGCTAAGTGTTTAGAAAGACTACTCTAGTAGGAAGGCATCCTAGCAGCTTGTAATATGCACCAATCGATTCCTCATACACCTTATAACCTAGGGGTAGAAACCCATATTAGGGCTATTCTAGGCTCAGCGGAGGCTAGAAAAGCTTGAAAGAAGTGGCACTCAGTTGGCACTATGTGGCACTCAGTTGGACTACTGTGGGCACACTATGTGGCACTCAGTTGCACTCACTTGGCACTATTGGCACTCATTGGCACTCATGGGCACTCACGGCACCCATCTAATACTCATAGAACACTTAATAGCAACACCTAGATACTCCTTTACGGTGTTGAACCATCAAGTGAACCGATCAAATAAATCTGAGTCATCAAACAAGTACAGGTCGAAAAGATACAATGTCAATATTGTACCCTGGAATAACAAAAGGGTTGACGAAAATTTGGGTTCTCAAAATCTGCCACCATGGAAGACCAAAAGGTTGGTCGAAAAAATAGGGCTGCCGAAAATTAGGGATGGCCAAATTGACCCATGGAGACCCAAGGGTTGGCCAGTTTTTGTTACGCTGTGATAAGTTGTAAATGTAAGTGTAAGTATCTATGGGTGAGTGTAAGTGTCATAGGGAATTGTGTGTATAAGTGTAGTGTGTGTGTGTGTGCTGTGTGTGTGTGTGGTGTGTGTGTGTGTGTGTGTGTGCAGGTGAGCAAGTAGTTGCGCATTATTATACGCAACTAGCTGGTCAAAGCAGCACTCATGCTGTGTGTGTGTGTGTGTGTGTTGTGTTGTGTGTGTGTGTGGGTGTGTTGTGTAGGGAAAATATATATATTAATTTATAATATATATATAGTTATATATACTACTATATATATATATTATATATTATTATATTATATATATATATATATATATATATATATATATATATATATATATTACTATATATATATATATTATATATATATATATATATTATATATATTATAATAATATATTATATATATAATTATTATTATTAAGTTTGTTGACTAAGTCAAATTGGTGGCAGTTACAACAATTGACAACCCCTGTGTGCTTTGTAGAATAACATGGGCATGAGCATGTTGAGTGGTGGACTGGGACATAAAAGCCACGTGGTAGTTCTCGAGACGAGACCTAATACCAAATAAAATAAAAAATAATAAAAATAAAAATAATACAATACGTAAATAATTAAAAAATAATTAAAATAATAAAAATAATTAAATAAAATAATTACAATAATTTTAATAATTAAAAATTCAAATAAAAATGATTTAAATTCGTAATTAAAGAGGACAGCCAATGATGGCAAAGTACCTGCGTCGAAATGTGGACGCAGACGAAAATGTCTCTCTCTCTCTCCTCTTCCTCCTCTTTCTCCTTCTCCTCCTCTCTCTCTCTCTCTCTCTCTCTCTCTCTCTCTCTCATCCTCTCTGCTCTCTCTCTCTCTCTCTCTCTCTCTCTCTTCTCTCTCTTCTCTCTCTCTTCTTCTCTCCTCTCATCTCTCTCCTCTCTCTCTCTCTCTCTCTCTCTCCTCTCTCTCTCTCTCTCTCTTCTCTCTCCTCTCTCTCTCTCGATATATATTATATATATATATATTATTATATATATATATTTATTTATACTATATATATTATATATATATATATATCATATATATTATATATATATATATATATATATATTATATATTATAATTATTATTATTATTATTATTATTATTATTATTATTATTATTATTATTATTATTATTATTATATATTTTATAACACTATGTTATTATTATTATTTATAATTATTATAATTTATTTATTGGGAATCCACGGGACTCGCTTATATAGACTTCAAAATTAAATTATGTATTCTCTCAAATCATAGCGTTGGATGTGTGGACTAAAGGTCATAAAATTGGTCGAGTGGTAAGCGGTCGTATTCAATCTGGGAATATATATTTTGAATTATAACCGGGAAAGAACTCGAACAGGTGAAGACGGTAAGGCTTGAGGCAAAAAGATCGGATAAGTGAAGATGCAAAGGGACGGTGAAAACGTGGAGTCATGACCACGTTGGATGTTGCGGGTGTGTGTGTGTGATGTGTGGTGTGTGTGTGTGTGTGTGTGTGTGTGTGTGTGTGTGTGTGTGTGTGTGTGTGTGTGGGTGTGGGTGTGGGTGCGTGCTCAAGTTAGGATCGGTACAAACTAGGTTAGGTTAGGTAAAAATAGGGTTGCCCAAAAAATTAAGGTTGCCAAAAAAGTGTCAGGCCAAAAATTAGCGCTGCGGCCAAAATTGACCCGGGACAGACCAAAGGTGGGCGTAAAAAATAGGGGGCAATACGTACGACGGAGGCTCGCCTCCGTCTGGCTAGCCCTTCTTCGAAGGGGCATCAAAAAAGGTCAAGGCCAAAAATTACAAGGACCACAAAAAGGTCAAGCGCCAAAAAATTACAGGGCCAAAAAATTTTGGGTTATACAAAAGGTTTAGCGTCAAAAAGTCAAGGCCAAAAAGGTCAAGGCCAAAAAGGTCAAGGCAGCGTAAAATCGCGGTTGTCAAATGACCAGCGGCCATCCGGAATCTACCGCCCTACTACTTATATGGACTAAAGAGAGTCTTTGTTTAAAGATCGGAATTTTTCTCTCGCGAGAGCTAGTGTTCGATCTCGGTCTGGCTACTTGAAACTGACAAAAAATTCGCCCACGTCAGTAGGAGATTTTGTATATTGATTCAGTTTACGGTTATAATGTGTTACACTAATTCCTCAATACCCACACTTCGCTAAAAACATGGCCAAAAGAACAATCTATTATATACAGACAAAATCACGCTTCTCTCATGTTCTAGCATAAGAAGGTCCGCTCATTTGATTGAACCACGTCCATGGTGGCTTAGAAATTTCTCAATGAGCTGAACTGAAGCAGAGCTTGCTATCAGCGTAGTAAACTTTGTATTCAGATCTACTTGGCTAGGAAATACATGTAATGCAATTTCCCCTGACCGAAGCCCTACTGTGATAAGTAATGAACCCTCCAAATTCATGGATAGAGGTTCCGGTGACACAAACAACAACACTTATATATATATATATATTAATATTATATAGATATTATATATATATTATTATATATATATTATATATATTATATATATATACTATATTTATATATATATATAATTATATATTATAATTATAACATTTATTTATACATACATATATATACACATATATATATATATACTATATATAGTATATTAATATATATATATATATATTATATATATATATATATATATATTATATATATTATATATATATATATATATATATTATATATATTAATATATATTTGATACCATTTGAGGGTATGAGCTCTAGTAATTAATTTTTGTATTAACTGGTAAAGTTTACATTTTTTTGGTTGTAGAATTCAAAATGAAATCAATGTAATATATTTCTGTGTCACTTCTTAAGCTGTAATAGAACCGGTTTTGGTCTGTGTCTTATAAAATAATTGTACCTTCCTTTAGGGAGGTTAGAGAAACCTTATCCCCTTAAACTTGGTTCCTCCACTCTTGATGACGCAACCCGTCTAAGCATAAAATGATTTTTATGCTTAGCGCAATTATATTACTTAAATATAAATTCAGTCGGATTAATTAAAACACACTGGTGAAATATAGTAACAACTAATGTAAGCGCGTTAATTTATCAGCACTGCATATATGTGTTTTGATCAACTAATTAATTCTCCATTGTATTTTTCTTTTCTGATACATGATACTAACCTAACATTACTAACAAACTTAACCTAACATACTTTTCCATCATTTCAATAGTTGCTAAATATAGTAAATCTAAACAAAACAATCAAAAAATTTAGCTTTAATTTTAACCTATCTAACTTACAAGACTACGAATACCGTTACCAATAAACAAATTTTTCTTAACTTATTCAAAGGTACAGAGGCATAGCTACCCTAACATACTTTAAGTATGAATAAAAGAAAAAAAAAATGGATTATTGAAAAGACTAAGCCAATCAATCAAGAAATAACAATACTTGGCATAGCCTACAACTGACCATATCACTACATTTGCATCAATCATACTGGAACTATGAAATAAATGCCAATGTTCTTAAGTTCCAACAAGCAATACCAGTTAACATAGAAATACTTCGCGACAATCATTTCTGTACTTATTACATAAAATTTCAGACCCTTATTTAACAAAGTAACTTAGCGTTATTTACTATAAGCCATCATAAATCCGAGACTGAACTTACTCAACATATCTAACTTGCATAAACTATGAATAAATGCTAACGTTAACAAAGTATGTCCTAAACACCTATCAAAAGTAACCAACATTTTTGAATATGAATAGATGCTTGACATTAACAAAATTCTCTAACCATTCTAACATTACACCAACAAACCTAACTTAACCCTACGTTCAAGCATATCATTAATAACTACCAGTATATTTAACAAACTTAACATTTCCTAACAAAATAGCATAAACCCTAGCAGCTCTAAACCATATTGAACTACGATAATTGCTCGCATTAAAACATAAGTTCCTATACCAATTAAAGACACGGTGCCAATATAGCTCATGAAAAATCTACAAACAATACACATCTACATATTCCCGGATACTAGTGCATCAATATAACAGGAACGTTATTTTTTCCGAACGTTCATTAATTGTATTTTCGTTCTTCGTTCAAACATTAACTTAATTTAGTTTTCCTTTAAGCTAACATTCACATTTTCTTTCCTAACTGTAATTTTAATATTTTTTAACATTAATAAAAAAAAATTCAAACTTTATATTTAAATAAAAATTTGTTCTTTTAAGTTATTAAGAGTATTTTTGTCTCTTTTAAACAAAAATTACAATGATTTGAAATATTTTATTAATAATTTTGTATTTACTGACCCTAAGAAGTAAAGCAGTAAAGCAAACCACCCACCTTACCCCTCCCACCCATCCACATCCCGTGATTCAATTATATATTATTATATTATATATATATATATATATATATTATATATTATATTATATCATATATATATATTTATATATTATATTATATATATATATATATATTATATATTATTATGTATTATATATATATATTATATATATATATATATATATATATATAATATATATATATAATATATATATTATAATATATATATATTATATATATATTATATATAATATTAATTATAGAGAGAGAGAGAGAGAGAGAGGAGAGAGAGAGAGAGAGAGAGAGAGAGAGAGAGAAGATGGAGAGAGAATGAAACTTCTGTTTCTAGGAAACCTCAAACGCAGAATGAAAATTAAGACCAATGCATATCTGAACATTTATTATAAGACAACGTTTCGACACAACCAGTGTCATCATCAGGTCTATAAAATTCTTAACTCTTTAAGTTTTAACTGGAAATTAAATATAACTGTTTCAAAAGGAATGATGACGATAAAAAAGAAACTCAATGAATAAAAAGAAATAATAAAAAAAAATGCTAATATAATCAGTAATAATAAAACTGAATATAACCTAAATTTTAATTATTGATTAATAGCCAATCATAAAGTTAAATATACAAAGAAAAGTAGTAGTAAATATAATAATAATAATCAATAAATAATCAATCATAATATTAATATAATAATATAATAATAATAATAATAATAATAATAATAATAATAATCAATAATATATAATAATAATAATAATATATACTTATAATAATAATAAATACACGAAAATAATAACAAAATAATTAAATAATAAATTAATAAAAATAATAAATAATAATAATAATTAATAATATATACTAATTAATATAATAAATATAATAATAATTAAATTAATAATAATAATCAATTAATAATAATAATATAATAATTAAAATATGTTAAGAGTTTAATGCTATGTAGTAATCATGGACATTATCGATGAATGATGATAAAAAATTAATAATAAAAATAATAATAAAAAATAATAATAAAAATCATAATATAATAATAATATATTAATAATATAATAATATATAATAATAAATAATAATAATATATATATAATAATAATAATATATAATAATATATAATAATAATATAATCATAATAATAATAATAATATAATAATAATACATATCACTAAAAAATTAAAAACACTAAGGTAGATAAATCTTAAATTAACCTTGAGGGATATGGCAGAGCGAGCAAAACTGTGGACAATGTTAGAAAAAATTTCTCAGATGCAGAGTTACAATTGAGGTGCGGACTGTTTAAAAAATGTTTAGTTTTTCACCTTACATATTATTGAAACTATTGAAATTGTGTATGCAGTAAGTTTCAATTAATTTTCTTTTCTGATGGTTGGAGATTGGGGCTTGCATAGAGTTGGTGTTAATAAGGTGGTTGAATTGTGATCTGTATGTGGTTAGTCATGAGTTCTTGTATGTGTGTGTGTTTAAATAAACAGGTGCTCGTATGATTTTCAACATAAGATGTATTTGTTTCGTAATACATGAACTTGTAAAATCAATTTTCATTAATATAATTTCTAATGAATAAACAGAGGAAAATCAAAAACTTAAAGCATTAAGAAATTACACAATCGATTATGAAACTTACATCAAACTCTTTGCCTTTTAAACTCATTTGTTTATTTAATGATTAATATTTCAAACGTAATTCGTCATGCCTTAATTTGTTCATTTCAATTAATTATTAAAATCCAATTTAATGGATCTAATATTATTCTTTGCATAACGTTTATGAAATGTTTAATCTTGCTTACCTATTGTGCATGTCTGATTGCTTCGTAGATGTTAAAGGAAATTATTTTTGTAGTAACGAATTTGAAATGGTGATTACACGTAACTGTTTTTATTGTCTACTTTTCATCAATAAAAAGTTATAAAAATTTGACTAAAACAATGTATTTGTTTCCAAATTCGTTTATGCTTATCTATTTCCTTAGAATATTTGGTCAATTTCCTTACACACCGACATCGCAGATTGTGAGCGAAGTCGATGATTCTGATTCAAACAATGGCAATGGCAAAACTGTCAAGAAAAGTTGGATTTACACCTCATCAAATGTCTGGAAGATTTGGTCGTTTGCATTTTGCCTATTAACTACTTCACTAACATTTTACAATGCAAGTGAACTTAATTATGTGAGTAAAGCACGAACCTTTGGAATAAAAACTTTTCGAATTCCTTACCTAATAAATCATAGCCTCCTTTATATTGGTCTATTTTCAATGAATTTTTTGAGCCTGAAAAATTCATATACACTTTGTGAGCTTCTCAACATACTCAGCACTTTTCTGGCAACCACACAAATTAATAAGAAGAAACACTGGAAGCTAGATTTTAATAGCATAGCTCCATACTTGGTGCTAATTACTACAATTGCGTTCATAATACTATTTGGAAAAGTGCAAATTCTATTATTTAGAAACGTGTATCATTTGTGTTTTTATCTGTTTATAACAACAATAACTATTTTACTTGTTTCGATTTATTCTTCACTATTCCATGGGATCCTTAAAACAGTTGGAACTCTATTTGAAGCTGCATTTTCCGATTTAACAAATTACTCAAGAAATGTAGAGGAGAAGTATTGTAATGCTACTCCTTCAATGACACATAATGTTTTAAAAGCGAGATAGTCATACAGACAGGTTTTGTTACTAATTTAAAACGCTCACAAAGTGTGTGAATACCGCGAAACATGATTAAACGTATCTGAACAGTAAAGTGGTGCTTATTTGAGAAACAAGCCAAGCCAAATAAAATTACTGCATCAGATTTGAGGAGATGTATAAATCACACGTCTTGCATCCTGCTATATCTTCCAAAGTTAATCAATTAATTATTTTGCATTATTATCACGTCTTCATGGTAAACTTTATTTATCGTTTGATTAATTCCGCACTTATAACCTCAGCATTAAAGGGAAATTATGCGGCTGCCCAAACATTTGCAGAAGCCAACGCGACCAAATAAAAACAGATTCGTCTGAGAACCGTACAGTGAATGTCCTAAAAAACCAAATTAAATGACTTACGATTTTGCATGTATGGATATATTTTACCGTCGTCCTGTGTCAAAGTCATCGGCATCATTGCGAGGAACTGTTGTCAAGAGTGTTAAAAAGCGTAAGGGTAAATTCTGGAATCCTGCTTTGTGTAAACTCCTGCACCATTATAAGGTGCGTTATCGCTTACTATAACATGAATTTTTATTAGCAGGAAAATATTGAATTCTTCCATAATATTTTGTAAGACCAATTACTTATGTAGATGTTATTGGTGTGAGAACGTGAAAAAGTAAACTCGAAGATAGCATTATATTCAATAGCTCCCAATTATTACAAGCCTACAGGCAAATATTTCCACTGCTCACTTACGGAGTTCCAACGCTGGTATATAATTTTCAAACATATTACATAAAGATGTACTAACCGAAACATTGCCAAAGTCTGCTGCCTGATCTTAAAAAACAGTCCTAAACTACGATATCCTTACTCTACGTTAAAGTGATAATGAGCGCCAGCCACATCAGTTTTACTTAATTAAATAGACATTCAGGATTAAGAAACTGAATATTAAAAATCAATACGGACCTCAGACTTCGAAAATATTGTCTTTTAATATCATAAAGATCGAATAAATATTTATTTTCTCAGTAATGTATCATAAACAATAGAATCGGTGTCAAAAGAATCGGCGATGTATAATCTTGGCCGATTTCGGATTCCTGAAAACAGGCCGATTCCCGATTCCGATTAGATCGGTGCCCATCACAAATTATAATTATACTCTAGCATCATATATATATACTATACACTAACTATATGAAACCTGATTTTTATTATCTATACGTATAATATATCATAGTGATAAATATATATATTAGATAATACTGTATACTACGCACTCTACGGCCCGTAATATCGATCAACATATAGCCCCAAGCGAACTTTCCGCTTATACTATATATATTACTCTATTATATAAAATATATTTAATTCTGAGCGCTCTTCGGTCACCACCACTCGCCACGGGCAGGGCCTGATCAGCGCACAAAGGACTGGTTGGTGTGTACACACGTGCCTCAGAAGGCCCTCGGTCACCACACTCAAATGCAAATTACGCAGATGGCACAGACGCAAGCTAGCGTTCTCTGCAAAGAATTATATCCCAATATCTACCCGACAAAAAAATGAACCGGTATATGATAGGATATAATATATATATATATATATTAATAAATATATATATATTCTATATAAGCTCTATATCATATAGTATGAAAACATATATACTATGAGTAATATATATATAATAAGATGTATAGTAGTATATATATATATAATATATTATATATATATATAATATATATATATATTATATATTTATATATATATAAACTTAAAAAATTTACGTTTTTACATACCCTAAAGCAGTAAATCAGTAAATCAAAACAACCACCCACAGCACCCCTGATAACCCTCCTCCCACCTTCCCATGATCTATTTATCTATTAATCTATTGATTCAAGTCATATTTCTAGTATCATTTTGGATAAACATAATATAAAAAATAAGTTCTTTAATGAGTATACTGACCAACGAATATTATGCTAACGTAACAAAGTTTTCTACTCCTACAGAATAAAAGCTAACAGAGCAGGTCACTCCCTGAGAAACTAAAAGAAGATATAAAATGATACAACGACAAAACTAACATACCATAAGCACGAATAAACTGCTAACATTAACAAAGTTCCATACTTAACAACGGTAAAGTGATTAACATAGCATACAAAACGTAGCCTATACACACTTTTTCAAGCATATCTCTAACATATCAATGTTAATTTTACATTAAATGGTCAATTATTTTACAATTTCATTTATCATAAACCTTTCTAATTATCATACTGATCAACGAATATATGCTAACGTAACAAAGTTTTCACATTAATAAAGCTTACATAGCACACCTGAACTAAGAATATAATGCACAACGACAAACCTAACACACCTTAAGCAAGAATAAATTGATAACATTAACAAAGTTCCATACTTAACATCAATAAAGTATCTAGCATAGAATACAAAAACGTAACCTATTCACACTTTGTCAAGCATATCTCTAACATATCAAAGTTAATTCTACATTAACATGGTAACATTTAACAAAAAATTATAATAACCTTGTCTAATTATTATACAGATTCAACCATTAATTCACTGCATGTATTTTTAAGTGCTTCGACTTTTTCATCGAGTTGAAGCTCATCAGACTTGAGCTCGAAACTTAGATCTATTTCGTTTACTAGTGAATGCCACAATTTACCTTTTAGTTCATTTAATCTATAAGTCACTGCAGCAAGTTTCCCTGAAGGCATTCTAAAACTTCCTTCAGTTTCATCTATTTTCTCCATTTCCTTTGTTTGTTCGATATTGCTAATTTTATTATTATTATTATTATTATTATTATTATTATTATTATTATTATTATTATTATTATTATTATTATTATTATTATTATTATTATTATTATTATTATTATTATTATTATTATTATTATTATTATTATTATTATTATTATTATTATTATTATTATTATTATTATTATTATTATTATTATTATTATTATTATTATTATTATTATTATTATTATTTTTATTATTATTATTATTATTATTATTATTATTATTATTATTATTATTATTATTATTATTATTATTATTAAAAAACTATTAAAAACTAAACTTTTATCAAACTCATTCAATTATTTTATTTTAATATATAAAAAAATAAAGGAGGGATATTATTTTTAACACAATTTATATATACAGATAAATTTTTATATTTTTTATATATAAATTTACCTGAATATATTTTTTTTTATTTATTTTATTTTTATATGATATTCTTAATATACTTTACTAATATGCTTGCTAATCATTCCTCACATCTGACAGCTTCATCATCTTCTTTATTCTTCATCCAAGGGTGTTAAAATTGAAGAACTTTGTGAAAATCCTACATCGTTGTAATACTCAGTTTACGTCAAATTTCTTTCTATTCTTGATTATTATTAACTGGAACTGGTTCTAAAAAATGTAACAAAAATATCTACATTACAAAAATACAATATATAAAAATACAAATACTAATACTAAAAGATAAACATAATAATTATACATAACATAATTGATTAATTTTTTTTTTTTTTTTTTTTTTTTTTTTTTATTTTTTTTTTTTTTTTTACAGTTATCACCACCACTCACGGGCGGAGCCCTATTCAAGGAGGGGGTGTTACACGCCTCAGAAGCTCACCAACTAACGCAAATTACGCAGATGAGCACAGACGCAAGCTTTGAAGTGAGGGAGATTAAATTCAGCAGGAAACACAGAAGATGGAAGAGAATTCCACAGAACAGAGGTGGCAGGAAAGAAGGAAGCACTGCAGCGAACTAGCCTGGAGTTACCAATATCCACACAAAACTCATGCGCAGACACAGCACCCCTTGTGCTACGAGGGCGTCGTAAAGGTAGTGGTACGCGAGTGGTAAGTTCCCTCGAACACCTGCCGCTGCGGTACCTATAGAAAAGAGATAGAGCACCAACATCGCGACGCAAAGATAGAGGGTCAAGTGAAGCGGAAAGTACGGAACAGTTTATAAGTCTTTTGGCCTTTGACTCGACCCTGTCCAAAAGCCGGGTGAAACCAGAGCCCCCCAGATATGAGAGCAGTACTCCATACAAGGGCGGATGAGGCCCTTGTATAGCTGGAGCAGCTGAGAAGAGGAAAAAAAGTCTCGCAGTATAAACAGAATTCCCAGTTTCTTTGAGGCCGCCCTAGCAACCGTTGTGATGTGAGGTTTCCAAGACATTTTTTTGTTTATGTTAAGGCCAAGGATGTTTATATTGTCAACAGGAAAGACGAGAGAACCGTCGAAAGAGATAGGAAAGTTGGAAGGTGTTTTAGAGAGGGAGATTTGTAGAAGTTGAGTTTTTAAAGAATTGAATTTCACAAGGTTGAGACGACCCCACCCGGAAATTCTATCCAGATCTGTGAGAATAGAATCGGAAAGATTAAGACGAGAGGCAATTCTAGAAGTAAAAGAGGGAGCAGAATTGAAATGAGTTGAAGAATGAAGGGTCGAGTCATCGGCATACGAGTGGATAGAGTTAGATGTGCAGGTGAGAAGATCATTAATGAAAAGTAAGAATAAAGTAGGAGATAAGACAGAACCCTGAGGAACACCACTATTGACAGAAAAGAAGAAGAAGTCGCCCCGTCAACAACAGCTGATATTGAGCGATTTGAGAGAAAACTAGACATAAGTAAGCAAAGAGAAGGAGGAAACCCAAAGGAGGGGAGCTTGGAGAGCAGTTACGCGTGCCATACCCGGTCAAATGCTTTGGATATGTCAAGCGCCACCACGCAAGTCTTCCCATAGTTCCTAAGGGCGGAAAACCATAAATCAGTAAGATAGGAAAGTATATCGCCAGTAGACCTCGAGCGCCGAAAGTCATACTGGCGATCGGAAAGAAGTGAATGAGATTCCAGATGATCTAAGAAATGAGAGTTGAGAAGGGTTTCAAAGATCTTAGATAGAATACAAGTGAGAGCTATAGGGCGATAATTAGAAGGATCAGAGCGGCTTCCCTTTTTTCGGAACTGGTTGGACATGTGTGTGCTTCCAACACTGAGGGAAAGTGTTAGTATTGAGACATAGAGAATATAGTTGAACGAGGGGAAGGGCCAGCACGGAAGCACTCTCCCTCAAAACTCGGGGAGGAATGCCATCCGGGCCACCTGCCTTCCTAACGTTCATAGATTTCAGGAGCCCATGCACCCGATCAAATGTAATCACAGGCAAAGGCATAGGACACCTGAGAGGAGAAGGAGGAGGAGGAGGAAGAGGAATGCCAGAATCGTCCAGGGTTGAGTTAGAGGAAAATAGGAGGCCGAAGAGATTTGCCTTTTCAGTTGGAGAATTAGCAACAGAACCATCAGAACGAATAAGAGGAGGAAAGGCAGATTTACAGAAGTTGCTAGAGATGTTTTTGGCAAGAGGCCAGAAAGATTTGTCAGTAGGAGAGCCAAGGAGGTTAGCGCACTATCGTTTGATGAAAGTCCGCTTTGCTCGTCGAAGAGTATCCCTGCAACGATTTCCAGCTGAATGAAAATTAGCAAGAGTGATAGGAGAACGAGAAATTTTCCACTCCCGATACGCACTGTCTCTAGCCAGAATGGCCAGAGAACAAGTACGATCGAACCATGGATTATGAGGAGAGAAAGATTTAGTCGAAGAAGGAATAAACCTACTCATCCCATCAACGATTACAGCTCCTACCTTATCGGCAGAAGCTGAAGTGTCACCAGAGTCAAAGCAGTCATTCCAATTATAGTTAGCGTAGAAGCAACGCAAGGCCTCCCAATCGGCCAGATCAAAGTGCCAGAAAAACGCGTAGGGCAGGATGGAGCTGTTGGAGAGAAAGTATTAAAATTAAGAGATATAAGGTTGTGGTCAGATTTACCGATAGGAGCGAAGGTGGTGTATTTGTAGAGAGAAGGATTAGTGGTGAAACATAGGTCAAGTGTGTTCAAGAATTGGTTGGGACGATCCGGATGTGTGTAGGTTCTTTAATTAGTTGCTCCAGATCGTTGAGAATACTAAATGATTCGGCCTCCTCCCCACCTAAAAATCATTATGAGAGGACCCCAACCATTCAGTGTTGTGTACATTGAAATCCCCTAAATAGAGGACCTCAGTATTTGGATGAGAAGATATAACAGTCTCGTGAGAAGTAGTAAGATATTCAAAAATGGCGTGAAAATCTGTTCTGTTAGGAGAACAGTAGCAGAAGCACAAGATTATTGTAGTGGAAGGAAGAAAGATTTTAAGCCACAGAACATCGAAGTTAGGAGATTCGAGATTCTCGAGACGTGTTACAGGAGTGTTTATGTTAACATAGGCACATACTCCACCCTTTAGACGGAAATTATGAAATAAGTTATAGTTGGATACATTAAACGAGTTAGCAGATGAATTCTTAGCCATCTGTGTCTCAAACAAGAGGAAAAAGTTAGGGTTAGAGTTAGAGAGATGGTATTCCACATGCTAAAATAATATTCAATAAAAAAAATAACTATTTGGGACCTTTTTTTTTATTTTTGTCCTTAATTAGCTTTTGCTTTGAAAAGCACATTTATGTTACCTTTACATTCATACCACATTCACACCAATTATAAAATAATAATGTACCTTAAATTTTACTGACGTATTGGATTTCAGAAGAATGGCTAAGCTTTGGGTGATATAAAGGCTGCTACTTCAGTAATTTTCTTGAAGATTTGTAACTCTCATCAAATGGCTAAAAATTCCTTAATTAAATTTCTTCTTTTGAATTCTTAGCTTTTGTAGAGTTTTTTAGTTGTTCTAAGGTTTCTTCTTTAGCTTCCTTATTAATATATTTGCAATTGAAGTTTCTGATACCTAGATGTTCCTAATTCTTCTTCAATAGCTTCCTTGTGGTGCTTGAAGTTCAATTCTGTCCTTTGCCTTTATTTTCTCAATTAACTTTGACAAAGTCAGTTTTGTGGCTTCAGTAGTTTGTTTGAGTTTCTGCAATAGCTTATATTGCTTGCAGTATCTCCTATTTTTCTATTTTTACTTAATATTTGGCTTTTTTTTAAGATTTTTCTCTATTTGCAAGCCTTCAATATTGCCTCACCTTATATTTTGATTTTGCCAGCAAATCTTTCTGTGTTGCAATATTTTTGCTTTTCTTTACTTGTATTATTTTGGTAACATTTTGTAAACTCACAGTTGGTGTTCACATAGTAAGACTTTTCTTCAACCTTTTTATTTATATATATATATAAGGTTGAGAAGAGTATATAGTTATGGTTATATATATATATATATATATATATATATATATATATTGTTATATATATATATATATTATATATACATATGTTGTTATATTTTTTTTTATATATATATAAATAAAAAATATATATATATATATATATATATATATATATATATATATATATATATATATATATATATATATATATATATATATATATATATATATATATATATATATATATATATATATATATATATATATATATATATATATATATATATATATATATATATATATATATATATATATATATATATCTATAGCATATAGTATATAGCAGTATATATATATATATATATATATATATATATATATATATATATATATATATATATATATATATATATATATATATATATATATATTATTAGGGTAAAAGTAGGCGAGGCTTAATTAAGAAGTCTTGGATCTAGTATAGCGAATTAACGATACTACCAATTTTAACTAAACGTTAAAAGAGTATAGAAAAATTACACAAACTGACCTTCCTTTTGATATATTATAGCTTGTTCCCTTTGGTACGTAGGAAATGAAGCCATATGATGTAGGGCTGTACTCTATAACTCTGTGCATCGCAAGAAAGAGTGGTGTTGCTTTTGAGAAGAGAGTAAAAACTTTATATATATATATATATATATATATATATATATATATATATATATATATATATATATATATATATATATATATATATATATATATATATATATATATATATATATATATATATATATATAAAAGTCATACAGTACATCTATATATATATATATATATATATATATATTGAAGCTGGGTGCTTAGGACCGCTTCTTTAAGGTTGATTGAGAAATGGTTTATTCTTTACAAGTTTATTTTCTTACAG